>PVKE010025092.1:0-23316 GCA_004027555.1 Craseonycteris thonglongyai
AAAGAAGTGAATCTAGTCGCTGGGAGGCCCAAAGAATCCATGGCACCTGTATCATTTTGGTCCTCTGTGTAGTCTGGTTGATGGCAGCCATTGTGTCCCCAGTCCCTAACCAAGCATAAGCAGAACTATTTATTTCTGGAAGATAAGAAGATCATTGGAATAATCCCTGTAAATGGATAAATCAGTTGGAAGTTCTTGTTCCAGTTATTGCTGTGTAACCAACCACCCCAAACGCAGGGATATAAAACAACAGTTATTTATTGTTTTCTCTCACGGCTCTGGGGGTTGGCGGGCTCAATTGGGTAGCTCTTCAGCTACTCGGGTTTCTTATGCATTGGCCGTCAGAGGGCAGTTGGGACGTGAGGCACCTCAGAGGTGGTCGTACATGTCTAGCTGTTGACTAGATCTCAGCTGGGAGGGGCTGTCGGCCAGAACACCTACCTGTGGCTTCTCCATGTGGCCTGGGCATCCTCGCAGTATGGTGGCTGGCTTTCCATAGCTCGTCTCTCAAGAGCCATGTAATGTTTTATAACCTGGCCTTAGAGGTCATGCAGTAACATGTCCTGCCTCCTCCTCTTCATTGAAAGCAAGCCACTCACATGCCCCTATTCATGGGGAGAGGAATTAGACTTTCCCTGTTGGTAGGAGGAATGTCAGAGAATTTGTGGACATGTTTTAAAACCATCACAGCTCTTTTGATGCCATTCTTCATTCAAATTGGATAATGTTTGAAGTTTTTCTTTTGAAAGGAGATTTCTTGAGGAGGAGACAGATGGCACTGAAATAGTCCAGCAGGCTGCTTCCATCTGCAGCTTCTTACTACCCAGGTGGAAAGGGAGACTACACCCCATGGCAGAACTTGGTTTCAGGCCAGTGGCTTGACATGCTTCAGATGGTGTTCACATCCTTTGGGGAGAATTGGTCTCCCTCCCAACCAGTAACCGAAGTGCTCTTGTTGTTCACGACACATCACTCATGGCCATGTCGCCAGCTCCTCCATCGATGCCAAGAATACTGAGAAACTGCAGGGGAGGAGAGAGCAGAGTTCCTCCACTTCCGTAATTCTTCAGCAGCTCGTCATTCTCTTATACTTTCTGTTCCTTTAGCAATTTTTCGGCCTTTCCTTTTTTCCTTCTCCCCAGACACTTTCCTTAGACCTTCATACCTCAGCCTAGATTTGGCTTCAGAATACATTGTATTCTTCACCTGCTTAATCATTGAGATCTGCTGACGTGTTTTTTTTTAATTACAGTTGACATTTAGTATTATTTTATATTAGTTTTAGGTGTACAGCATAGTGGTTAGATATTTATATAATTCATGAAGTGATCCCCCTGATAAGTGTAGAACCCACCTGATGCCATACATAGTTATTACAGTCTTATTGACTGTATTCCCTATACAGTACTTTGCACCCTGTGACTATTTCGTGACTACCAATCTGTACTTCCTAATCCCCACCCCCTCTCATCTGGTCACCATCCCTTTGTTCTCTGCATCTGTGAGTTTCTGGGTTTTGTTTGTTTGTTTTGTTCTTTAGATTGCACATATAAGTGGATCATGTGGTAGTTGTCTCTCTGTCTGACTTATTTCACTTAGCATAATATCTCTAGGTCCATCATACTGTCACAAATGGTAAGATTTCATTTTTTTATGACTGACTAATAGTCTGTTGAATATATACCGGTATACCACATCTTCTTTATCCCCTTGTCTATTTTTTTTAATATATTTTTTTTTATTTATTTATTTACTGACAGAGAGAGAGAGAGAGAGAGAGAGAGAGAAAGAGAGAGAGAAAGAGAGATACAGAGAGAGCTGAACTGGGGGAGCTCCCCAGTTCAGCACATGGTTCCACATGGGCCGGGGCCGGGATTCGATCCCTGGTCGCCGGCGCTGCAAAGTGAGCGCTTAACCCACTGAGCCATCCCGGCTTCCCACCCACTTGTCTATTGATGAGCGTTTCATTTGCTTCCATAGCTTGGCTACTGTAAAAAGAATAAATCCTTTTTGTTTTTCTGAAGCTCAGAGAGTCTACATTCCATTGTTGTAAAATTAGTTCTGTAGACAAGAGACTGTGTACAAACCATGTGTGCTCTAAGTTCGTATCGTAAGGGCTCTTGGGTCTGAAGCACGTATGCAGTTTTTAGGGCTGTCCCTGCTTTGAGCTAGCTTTGACCAAGCAGCTGGTATCATCAGAGGTCTTTGTTCAAGTTCCTTGAGAGTTATAACCACATCTCCTGTTGATTCTCTACAACTCCTAGCACATGATAGGGTCTCAGAAAATATTTATTGATTACTTGATGTATTTCACATTCTTAAAACTGGATTTATGCCAGGGTAAAATGGGGCAGGGGTGGGGTAACATAAGAATTTATTCAGATACTTCTGATGTCCTTATTTAGCAAAATAAAGATTGCTGAGTTGTTTTAAGGAAATACTCATTGTTGATTCATCTCTGTAGAACTTGCCAGAACCATCTACATGATGTGGCCTCCAGAGCCACTTACTGTCTGTCATGTAGAAGCATACCCCAAATGAGTCCAGAGAGCAGGGCAAACACCTTGCACGCTGTTCAGTGTCTTCTCCACAGGAATGGTGGATGGAGCGTATAGTACCTTCATATCCAAGCAGCTGCCAGAGGGGAAAAGACCAGTGAAGAACATTTTCCCAACAGCCTTGATGGGACTAAAGGTCAGAAAATGGCCGGTTGCCTAACAGCAGTTCTTTCTCAATCCTCTCGTTTTGAATGTTGGCTAAAGGTGGCTGGCTGGTCAAGCGGTTATGATGTTGTTAGATGATTGGCCCAGGGCCAGGGGTCGGACAAGCTTGAGTTTGAAGTCGTACAGGGCTGGGATTCCAATTTGTGCCTCAGCAGACTTCCAAATCATAGGTGGTATGGGCCTTCAGAGGTTGCTACCAAATAGTCAAAACTGTGACTGTATTCATTGATTGTCAAGGGTCTGTTAGGCATGCCTGCTGAAAACAAAGTGTCCTTTTGATGGGAAATGGTGATTGAGCAAAGTCTGTGTAAACGGAAACCTGGAGCAGTTACTTGACCTTTTGCATTCATATTTTCTTTGCTAACATGGATGCCCTCCATGTCACTTGTGTGCTAATATTGTTTGGTCCCCTGCCGCTCACCCACCACCAGCACCAGACACTGTACACTCCTCCTTTGCTCTGTCCCACCTGATGGTTTTAGGACTGAAATTTTGGGAAGAGATTTTTGATATTTTCTTTTTCTTGTGGAAGATGAATATTGGCAAAAGTGAGTGAGGTAAACTAATGCCTTGATTTAAGAGTCAAGGCACAGCCATTCATTCATTCACAGACTGGACGGAACTCTTTTTGTGGCAAAAACTTTTTGTTCTGAAAGTTGGGAGATACAGTAGTCACCCAGGTGAAGTTCTCTCTCCAGGGGACTGACATTCTTTTGTGTTATAAATGTCATCTGTGCATTACTTACTGATCATTAGAGTAAAGCCCCTCACCCCTCGTTCTGTTAAAGAATATTAAAGAACTGTCACATTGTTCTGCATCACTGCTTTTTGAGCAGTTCTCAAATTGCTTGCTGTGGGACTGTAGGTGGACTACGGTGAAGCTTAAGTCTTGAGGGAATCCAGAGATTCTCTTCAGAGCCAAGGATTGCTATGCAAGTCCATTTCTGCGTAAAGTCTGTCACTGAAATGTGAACTAAGTGCAAGAGAGTGAGAGATACATAGAGAGGGAACTAATTTAAAAAAGAAAGAGAACCGGCAATCAATTTAGACTGCAGGTTCACAGGGATATTAATGTTTGGATGGATGGATGGATGGATGGATGGATGGATGGATGGATGGATGGATGGATGAAAATAAAAGAGAAAACTGGAGTACTCGGATGTTTTCTCTCTAAAATGAAAAATTGACCCAGCATTTCCATTTGTGCCTGCTGCACTGGCGACGTCAGGGCCTGGCAACCTGTCTTCCATTGACGTCAGCGAGAGCAGATTTAAATCTGAGCAGAACGCTTTCTAGCCCTGATAAATAGGGCTGGTAATTGAACTAGAAAACATTCTGAGCTGTCAGCTAATTATGCTATTCAGGCAATTGCTTTGTCCAGCTCTGTTTCATGCTTGAACCACTTGAGTGGCTTGCTCACTGGGAGGAAAAGTGTTTTCATTCCCATGATAGAGGCACATATTTTATGTCTCTCTAAATGATGCTGCCTGCACTTCCCTAGGGCAATACTTTGGCATTTCACATTATACAGGCGTTGTTGTAGGAGTTTTGATAGGCATTAGTTTTGTTCTAATTTGTAATTCAGTCTGATCTTTGTTTCCATGTGTATGGATGTGTGCACACACGTTGTTCCAATGCTCAACTGCTCTTTTCAAAGGCAAATAAACAATTTGGTTTTCCTTTTTTCCAGCAATAATACAATATAACAATTTCAAAGGCCTGCGTCATGCTTAACGCATTAAAGCTATTGATGGTAAAGAAATTAACTTAGAATAGCAGCTATAGTGTTAGAAATGAAGAATTCAATCCAACTTGTTCTTTTGGTTTAAAAAACACCCACAGAATCTTTCCATCCCAACTCTGGGGTGTGTGTACTACTGTTTCCTCACTTCATCTTCTAGGAGAAATTAGTGGCTTTAGATACTAAAGATAGATAATATTATTAAAGATTAGGGGCAGAATCTTCAGGAGAAAAGGAGGTTCTTATAAGGACTTTTCTAGGAACAAGCTCTGATGAGAAATAGATCCTACTTAGCTTCTTCTGTGTTTAGTCCCTACCTTTTATACAGTTTTGTTTTCAGGCTTAACTGGAAATGTCTCCTTGCTTTCTGAGCACGTTATCTAGAATTTGATGCTGAATTTCTTATGATTATTGTACACTGAGGAAGCATGGCAGAATAAGGGTGCTTCTTGAACCTCTCGATATATCCAAGTGAAACCCGAGATGTTTATTTGAAAGCACACATCTAGTTGGACTTTGAATTCCTCATTGAGAGTGGGAACCGTCTCTGTCCATCATGGTATTCCTGGCACTTAACTCATTGCTTCATATCTTGCACAAGTCACTTGTGCACGATGTGGTTGGACTGAATTGAATTAAACTCATATCTCATTTATAGAAAATTTCTTCCTTTCTCCTTTCTTCCTTCCAGTCACTTTTGTATGTGAACCTGCCTTTAGCATTTGTCCACTAATGAACTGTATCAAATAAAACTTGGCACATAGACATCATAAAATATGGAAGAATATGGTCCTGTGCCTTGTTAGCATAACAGGATGGTGTAGGTTTTTGTTGCAGAATATTGGATAATGCAGTCTTTCCTGTGGAATGACTAACTGAATGAGAATACCTTATTTCCTTTTTGTTCTTAGAAATATATTGTTCACTCATCCGTTCTTGAGTTTGAGAAAATTCATCCAGTACATAGTCATCTGAGACATCGTCTGACATTTTGCATACATGATCAGTGTCACCATCATCGTGAGAGTCTTGAGTTCTGCAGTTTGTCTCCTTGCATTCGTCGTCTGTTTTGTCTAATGATTGTGAAATGTCTTCCTCTGTCTCTTTTCTTCTCGCTGCTATTCTGGACAGAAAACTTAAACATTTTGAATTCTGGACTGTGTTCAGCGAAAGCGCAGAGCAGACAACAGTGATAGTCTCCACTGTGATACCTTATTTAAAGATGATGCAATACTTCGGGCAGGGCAAAGAAAATTGAAGGATAATGAAATAGTGATTATTTATTTTGCTTTTGCGTTGCTTTTGGTGATTTTGTCATTTTCCTTTTTCTTATTATTTTAGTCTTTTTTTAAAAAAGCATAGTTGTAAATAATCCAAGATAGAAAAAGAAATAAGACCACTAAGATCCTATAATATAGCTTAAATTTATAAAAGGTTACAATGGATCCATATGGTAATTATAAGATAGAATGAGTTTTATTCTCTTTTTAAAAATAAGTATAAATTCTCTTTGCTCTTTGGAAGACTCAAAACAATAAAATTATAAAATAATAGCCCTCCTAAGTAGTAAGGAATTGTTCCAAAAAGAAAGTGAAAAACTAAATTTGGGCCCAGTGGACCTAATGTTATACCAAGGACGGAGTGGACCAGAAATGCCTGACTCTCTTAATGAAGCTTTTCTTGTGGAGTCAGCTGGAATGGAAGTGGCAGTCGCTTTAGCCTTTCTAACTAAAGCTTGCAGGAGTTGGCTCTGGCTTACAGCTTTCTGTTCTGGCCTTCCCCTTATCTGTGCAGCATGGACAGAAAGAATAAAGTAGCTTCCATTGGACTGAGGTAGGTGCTTCTTCCGCCGGTTCGATTCGTCTGCGGCAGCCCTGCTTACCTCCTGTGTCTTCCTGCGAAGCCTCTTCCCCGTCAGAGCCGCTGAGCTGAGCTGCGGGAGCGAGTGCAGCTGTGTGTGCACAGAGCGCTGCCGGCGTCCCAGCTGGGACGAAGCTCTGAGGGGTGCGTGTGCCAAGCACGATGTCATTGCGTGCAGGCGTCGCAGGCATCCGCCAAGCAGGCCTAGGCTGCCAGTACACATGCCACGTCGACATGACATTTCCAAGTTCAGAATCCACAACGGGACTGCCACCTCGTCTAGGGTGGCAGCCCTGGGCCAACTTTTGATCTTTAGACTCAGAAATCAGTCAGGAGGCAACATTTGATAGAGAATCGGAAACTCTCACTGCCACTTTTGTTTTAGGAAGTCACAAATCCTGTTAGCCTGATCCTGGGGTGCAAGGTGAACCATAGTGGTTGAGTCCCGTCAAATCAGGATTGGGATGAGGGCTCTGTTACTCACTGGGTGACCCTGAGCAAGTGACTTCATCTGTAATATCACTTTCCTCCTAGTGTTATTGGAAGGATTAAAATTAAGTAATGTCTTTAAAAGTGTAAGCACTTTCCCCAGTGCTGTCCAATGCTAAGTGTCCAATAAATGTGAAATTCAGAAACTCATGAGAAATTCAGGTTTTCAGCTGTTCCTATATTTTAATAACATTAAATTATATATATATATATATATATATATATATATTTTTTTTTAACATACCAGGAACATGTCATGACATGAGCTGTTTGTAGGACTCTCTGTGACTTGAGAATTGCACAGGAAGCACAGAACGTAGTTTTCTTTACCTTTCTAGGAAAATTTAAAGTTGGAATCAGGGTCATTTGAGCAATTGGCATCTCTACAGTTTCTTAGATGCAGAAACCATTGAGTATTAAGAATTTATTTCAGGGGAAGCCGGGATGGCTCAGTGGGCTAAGCGCTCACTTTGCAGCGCCGGGGACCAGGGATCGAATCCTGGCCCCGGCCCGTGCGGAACCATGTGCTGGGCTGGGAGCTCCCCCAGTTCAGTTCTCTCTCTGTCTCTGTATCTCTCTCTCTCTCTCTCTCTGTCAAAAAAAATAAATTAAATAAAATAATTTATTTCAAAAAATATGAAAAAATAAATATAAAGTTTGTTTTTTTTTTTGTTTGTTTTTTTTATTGTTAAATTTTAAAGTTTTTATAAAAGCGTTTGTTTCCATGATCGCGGTCCTTTGACTGGCCTGGAAGTTTTCTATGGTTCATGCTAATGCAGAGGGAAGACCTCAGGCTGTTCCGAAGGAGACTGACTGCCTTTCCGGTGTGGATAAGAAGGCACTGGGTTTTGATTAAATCTTTATCATCATCCAGTAGCTAAAGAACAGGCTTTTCGGCGCGGCCTCTATGAAATACAACCCTCGCCAAAGCACCCGTTTGATTTCCTTCCATCGTTCTCAATACCGTTAGCAAAGGCTCTCAAGTGATAAAATTCTGCCTTTTTTTCTCTTTCCCTTGTTTTCTAGGTCCTCAAAGCTGCTGCGGGCATTTTATGTCCCCTTCCTGTCTGACCAGTACACCGTGTATGCGAACTACACCATCCTCAAACCCCGGAAGGCCAAGCAAAGCAGGAAGAAGAGTGGAGGTTAGCGCCGGGCCGGTGGCCGCAAGGACAGCACTCCTGGTCCCTTGCGATTCCACTGGCGGGACTCCCTCCTCTCGTCTCGGGTCACGGCTGTGACAAAGGCCTCCTGGCACACGCCCTGGCATCGGGGTGCTCGGGGCTAGTCAGGCTGCCACATGCTCTTCTTGCCCGTGTCTCTGCTCTGCATGTAACCCACTTGCAGCGGGACAGAGAGAGTTCCTCGTGTCCAGGTAGAGTCCGTGCCCCACCGCTCACTGTTTCTCTTCTGTTCGATTGTTCACTAGACCAGAGAAGAGCAGAGCCGCCCCACAGCAAGAACTGAAAAGCCCGCCGGCCCTGCATGGCTCTGCCGAGCTGTTGCGCCCACGCTGGCCTGGCCTCAGCACTAGCGAGCCTCCCTCGGCCACGTGGGCTTCTCCCCGCGGCGGTGTGGTGGCTCCTCGCAGCCCCTCTGGGTCCCAGCCTAGGACCAACAATGAGCACAGCCTCCGTGCCCCCCAACATGCCCTGTGTCCTCCAGCAAGACGGATGGAGCGTCCCCGAAAGTAGTTCTCAGGACTAGGACCCTGATAGCTCCGGGAAAAGTCTGAGGAAGTGGGACCCCCATGTCATTGTACAGGATACTTCTTATGTTCCTTTTATTTCCTTGACGACAGACCGTAACTAAATAGATATTTCTCTTTTGTGAATTCCCTGTATAAAAGTAGTAAAGATCAGACTGTCACTGTAGAGGACTGAGTTGGTGAAAATAAGTCTATCAGTTGGTACATTTGGATAATATGACATTTTTAAAGTAATGTATTCTGAGGCCATTTCTGAGGAAATTCAGAATTTCCCTTTTTGAAACGACCCTTGTGAAAAAGACCAGTGTATATTCACGGCACCTGTTTCTGAATCGACGCCATACAAAACACATCCTGCATGGGGCACTTCTCATCCAATAGGCAATTAGAGGGGCCTAATTCAAATGTAATAAGTATATACTAGTCCCTTTACATACAATATGTCGTAGTCTACAAAGCACTTTTGCATTATCTCATTTGGTCCTCAGTTATAACGTGAGGTAGACAAGACAAGTGGTTTTATCCCCGTTTGACAGATGAAGAAACTGAGACTACAGGGGAAGTAAAGTGACGTGCCCAAGGTCACATGGCCAGTCAGCAGTCACACTAGCACTGGGACCTGGGTGCCTAACTGCTCATCTAGTGCTCTCCCATATTTCCTCCCTTGACTCGGAAAACATTACTTGAAAGAATGAGGAGGTTGGCCAGAGACCTGACTGAGAATGTAGCTTTCTATTTTAAGGAAGAATTTTATCTGTACTCGAGTCCTTGGAGCCTCCTGTCTGTCTCTTGGTTAGACCAGCACAGCCTTGCTCTGTGGTTCAGGCTGCCAGTGGCAGCAAGTCACGCTGCTTTGTAGCCACACAGAATCCAATGTTGGTTCCATTTCTATCGTCATTCTGGGGTCACATTGTAGGTGCCTTATTTCCCTAAAGGAGGATTGCGTCTAGTGTCAGCAAATAGGTTGAATCTGTTTCTCAGTTTTCATCTTTCGTTTTTCAAAGAGAAGGGCTTTTCAGTAGGAACTGATCCCAAGAGAGGAGAAAAGAAGCAGTCAGGAGGGACGAAATGGCTAGTCACCATCTAAAAAGTCTCCCTGTTAGGATCCTCTCAAAGGAATATCTGGGATGGGGTTGAATCACTGGAGGGGAAGAAGTCTCAACCGTATAGAAGGATAAGTGGAGAGTGAAGATAAACTGGGGTCCCCTTTGCTGCTTTAAAGATATCTGGGGAAAGCCGGGATGGCTCAGCGGGTTAAGTGCTCGCTTTGAAGCCCCGAGGACCGAGGATCGAATCCCGGCTGTGGCCCCGGTGGACCCACATGCTGAACTGGGGTGTGCTTCCCGAATGCGGTGAGGCCCCCAGTTCAGTTAAAAAAAAAACACAAACACAATATCTGGCATTCTCAATAATTGATTAGTTTTCCAACTACTGGCACATTTTCATCTGACTCCAGGGTACAGAATTTTTAGTGAAAGTTACACAGTCCTATGAGTACAGGACTGTGCATTAATCGTGTGCGGTCCGGTCCTTCACAGTGGCTAAAGTCCCATGCGTTTTGCAAAGGTAATGAAGAGAGATCAGTAATGGAGGTCCACTATGAGAGGTTTTTTCCTGATCAGAATAGTGCACTGCTGATAAACAAGGGCTGTCTGGGAACCATGCAGCCATTGTCAATATAGTGACAACGGCTACATGGCTGGAGACGTTCCGGACAGCCCTTGTATTTTGTCATCTTGCATATAAAAAAAAAGAAGGACTTACCATAATATAGCACAAAAAAAGGTCATGATTGATCCAGGGAGTCCTGGAATATCAGGTTCTGTCCCTTTTACACTCTGAGTTTGGTTTTTCTCTGTTCTAGAGAGTATGTTAAATTGCAGAGCACTGTGCCAAATGCTCTAGGCAAAGCATAGAGAAGTGGATGGTTTTTATTGTGAAGGCATTTTCCATGTGATAGTCTAAAAACACATGTAAAAAGCTCCATCTCAGCAATGCAGGGAGGTTAGCTTTGCCTGGGAAAAAGTGTGTCAGAACACCTGGTCAGAGGAACATTGCCCCTACAGAGAATCAGTGTTGGGAGCTGACTGCCCACCATAAGGATGAGGTATCAGGTACTTTCTTCTCCCTGGATAGGAATGAGGAACTACAGGTTACTGGTAATAGCCTTTGGCTACTGTGGAGCTGCATGAGGGGGTGGGTGTGCTTGGTAATACCCTCTGAACCCTGGATCTTACGATGCCTTATCTGAACCCTGGATCTTACGACTCTGGGTTTCATTACTGAACCAGACTGTGTAGCAGACAACTCTTATCAGAATTCACCTGCCACCAGGTAGGTATCATCTGATAAGAAAGAAGACTCATCACTTTAATCTCTTGGGATAATCACAGACTTGAGGCCCATACTCTTTATTACGTAATTCAAGTTTAGGAGCAGATTGTCTTAAATCAAGATAGTTCTTGATCTCAACCATTTATTTGGGTCATTTCCTGTAGTTCAGAGTCCTAGGAAAGAAGTGGGCAAACCTCCCATGTGATTCTGCAGCTTTAGGTCTGGAAGTGACCATTTGGGCAACGCATCACTGGTGTTTACTGAAACAAGAACTCACTGTGGTTGTGCTGTCTTCTGCCCAGTGTCAGACGGCTCTGCTTTGAATTTGGTTAATTTTATTTTCTCTTAAGAGGCCAAAGAAGCACAGTTTAATCTTTGCCTCCACAGGCACATGAAAGCTTATGTGTTAATTCATCCTTCCGCTCCTACATCAAATTAAATGCCTTGGGTAAATGGATAAGTGGACATGTGCTGAGTTCTACGTTTTTGCAAGGGAAGATCAGATATCCGCATGGCATCGTATTTCAGAGGCTCTCTGGAGTCTCAGTAAATCTAAATGAATGTTGCCTTCAATTTTTCCAGTCTACAAGGGTTTGTCCAGAAAGTATCCAGCCATGTAATATGAAAAATAGAGGCATTCATGGCTGGATTTTTTTTTTTCCGGACAGCTCTTACTTATAATACCCATGTGATTTCATGCTGCAAGTGAAATCAGGAAGGAATACAGTCCTGAACCAAGAGGATTGTCCAGTTCAGTTGTTTTCCTGACTCTTGTAACGTTATTATTACACACGTCAGTGTTTACATTCATACTTGTATTTTCTGTGGAAGAAAAAACGTTAAATAAATCTTGGCAGTTTAATTTTCTTTTTCTTAAAGTGATATTTTCTTTTTTTGCTTTTAGCTTTTCAATCTGCTAGCACTTGGAAACGGAAGGAACCCAGCTCCTTCCATCTACCCTACTCCTACCCTTCGGTGTATCGACCTGCTTTCCCCCGGCCAAATAGCTCAGGCTGTTTATTCTCAAAAGTCTAGGAAGAAGCCTTCAGTAAGCCCGATGAGGATTCGATTTATTTTGTAGAAACACTCAGCACAGTAGGAATTACTCAGTGTGTCCATAGTGTACATAAAAGAGTTTCTGGGTTCATCTTATGCCTTTGAATTAAGAATTTCTATCATGTGAGAGTCTTAATATTCACAGAAATGTAGACCTAGTAATATCTAACAGGTAATTTCCCCCTTTGTTAGGAACAATGCAACTTTTTTTGCAAATGAATTCCTAATCTTATACTTTGCACCTCATAGCCAATAGCTTCTAGTAGCCATCTGGTTTCATACCGCTGGTTGTCACTTTTCTTCCCATAGAACCCAAAATGCCCATGAAACAGTTTAATTTCTTCCTCCCAAGATGTTTTAGAGGATACTTTATTAATACTGTAATTGTTTTCCCTGTCTGGAAGGCGCATCCCTCTCTCTGTTCCTTATTTTTACTTGCAGGGCCGGCTGGAGTCTCCCTCTTCTAAGAAGCCTTTCTAGACCTCAGACCCCTGTGATTACTTCCTTTACCGAACCCCCTTGAGCACCTAGGGTCGTTACTAATGGCACTGACCTTAGCATGTAACTCTGGTTCTCAAGGGCGTTGCTGGCACGTCTGGGGGCAAAGACTGTAGCACTTGTGTATGTTGCCAGTGCTCCCCATATACATGTTTATTGACAAGAAACCTGCAACTCATACACAGCTGTCGCCTTCAGCTTGGCAGATTTCTAAACTCTGGAAAATATAGCGAAGTCCTAAGTCCCCTAATACTCAAAGGGGGATTTGGAAGATGTGAAGGAGGTTCGATACAATGTATGTTGTAGGAATTCTGCAGTACACAGGTTGTCACACAAAGGCAGATTCCTTGGAGTACTTTCTAAAAAGAGAAATTGGTCCCCTTAGTTGGAATGTTCTGTTAGGAACTTGGTTTGGGAGGGCAGAACGTAACCCAGGAGGCCTTCCCCATGAATGTCCACCGTGTGTGTGAGGAGGTGCGGGGTTCCTAATCTACATGCTCGCTGGCTGGGAAAAGGAAATTGATTGCAAGATGATTTTGTAGTGATACATTCAAATTCAATCATGTTAAATAGCAAGTGACTTTTTCTTCACCTATGGAGGTCAACTAAGACTTGACATTGAAACAAATTGTAGGGATGCCGGGATACCTCAACAAATTGAGCGCTTGCCTTGCATCCACGAGGTCTGAAGACGGCTTCCCAGCCCCGGCCCTTGCAAACCCATATGCTGAACTGTGGTGCAACTGGTAACTGTCGGGATGGCTTGGTGGCGAAGTTCTCACCTCCCACATGGGAGGCCCCAGTTCTGTTCCCACCCTGTGCGGCCCCATATCTACCTGTGTGGAACAAAACCATGTCACAACTAACAATGTCCAACTATGGAGACTGCTCTGGGCCCTCCCCCCCCCCGTCTCTCTGTCTTTCTCTCTCTCTCTCTCTCTCTCTCTCTCTCTCTCTCTCTCTCACCTTCCCTCAAACAATAAAACAAATCTTAACAACAAAATAAGAAACAAATTGTAGCCAACATTTCATAAATGGAATGAGAGGGAAATTCAGATAATGGATGTGAGATTACAGAATTGTAGTAACAGACCAGGAACTCCTACTGTAGCTTCTTAGAATAAATTATTGTGAGTAAATTAACAATGGGGTTCAATGGCATTTTACCTGACTAGGAGCATCTTTTTAAAATGTAGGTGAATCTTCAGTTATCTTTATAAAACATTTCAGAGTGGTGGGATTTTTTATTTTTTATTTTGCTTCTAGTCTCTGGGCTGCTTGTTCTGTCCTTACATGCATGCCGGGAGGTAAAAGTATAAACCAAGTGACTCAATGACCCTAACAGCCCAAAATTGTGTTAAGTTGAAACAAATGTCTCACCAGGGTATTTTGCAGACCTACAACTGTAGATTCCAGTCATTCACCTGCCTGACGAGGTTTTGTTGGGTTTGGTTTTTTTTTTTTACTTTTCTTTGCCTGCAGAACATGTATTTGGCTCCTGGTGCCATCGGCCTATAACTGACCAGTTCTTTCGAGTCCCAGGTTGCCCGATGAGAAGGGTATGCTTTTTGGTCTGTTTTGCTACCTGCCTCAGCAGCATTGCACTCAATGCTGAAGATGTGACCCTACAGAGCAATGAATCTCAACTAGAGCCGCATGACAGAACCCTCTGGGGACCCTTTTAAAAACTGCCAAGGGGAAGCTCGGATGGCTCGGTGGGTTAAACACTCGCTTTACAGCCCAGGAGACCAAGGATCGAATCCCGGCTCCGGCCCAGGGAGACCCATATGTGCCCCCAGTTTAGTTCTTGCCGGGGCCTATGCGGGAGGCTCCTGGCCCAGTTCCTGCCCTGAGCAGCCTCGCACCCACCTGTGGAGTGAAACTATATGGAAAACTAATGCTGTCAACTATGGAGACTGCTCTGGGCCCTCCCCCTTCTCTCTGTCTTTCTCTTTCTGCCTTTCTGTCTTTCTCTTTCTGTCTCTCTGTCAAAAAACAATAAAAATAAATTTTTTAAAACAAACAAACAAGAAATGCCTTAGGCGATTTTCCTCATATGCAATGCTATTGATATGAAGAGACTGGGCAGCAGATAATCACACCAAGGATCAAAGAGAAGCAGGCAAAATATTTGATGTCCTTTTCCAACCACACTTGGCTACCCAGGCGTCCACCGAGGTCTCTTCCCCTCCCCAAACCCTTTCCTTTTCCCCA
The DNA here is from genome assembly GCA_004027555.1 of Craseonycteris thonglongyai. NCBI lineage: Eukaryota > Metazoa > Chordata > Mammalia > Chiroptera > Craseonycteridae > Craseonycteris > Craseonycteris thonglongyai. The sequence continues at coordinate 14,624 of PVKE010025092.1, forward strand.
TCCTATCAAAACTTTCCTGCTCTCCCTCCTGTTCTCTCTGGGACCTGCTTTCTGGGAAACAATGAGCTAATATGGTACTGAAGTATACTAATGGATGTTAATAATTTACTGTAGTTCTCTTCCCCATTGATCCTCTCAGTTCATGTGAATGATCACACATTTGGAAAAAGGAATGGCTAGTTTGGGCCATTTTCAGATCCATTCAAGTGCCTATTTATGCATTTGGTGGGAGGAGAGAGTTTGGCAGATTCAACCTCCAGGAAGACCGTCTGGCCTTTATGTTCAAACCCTATTGATCAGCACTGTGCTGCTTGGTCTAGTCAGACGAGGACCTGTGGCCGTCTTGAGAAGGGGAATGAAAAATGAATCGGGTGGGGACATTAGGCCCTCCTGCTCAGGACATGCTGGGGTGGGGGTGGGGGGTGGTCAGGGACCCTGCTCTGTAGATTTTATATACTTCGCTCTGTTTATTTGAGACACATACAGTGAGGACTTCCCCTTTGTCATTTTCCCACTGGTCTGTTACCCACCTCAGACGTGAGAGCAAAGGTTAATCTCACTTTGAGAGAAATGACCTGCCATGTGTTCACTCAGCCAACCAGAAAGCACCATGTACCATTCAGGAATGGGTCTTGCTTCTTTCTCGTCTCCCTAAGAACAATGCCTCACTAAGCCTCCCTGGCATTTCCTATACTATGTTCTCTTTTTTTTTTTCCTTGCTGGTGAAATAGTTGTGGAGTTACTGTATTTTTCTGCGTATAAGATGCCTCCTACTTTTCTAACCCAACATTAAGAAATCAATACATGGAAAAATACGGTCGGTAGACAAGGGGCTGGTGTTACAGTGCTACCTTTATAAAAGAATCTGATGAAATTGTAAAAATAAATCTCATCCCTTTCTCCTTTCCTTGGGCCTTCCTTCTTACTTCTGTTCCCACAGTCTGTTGTTACTGGAGGTTTTCAGGAAAATAGCACCAAAGTTTAAGTTTATTGCCATGTTGTTTTGTTTTTGTTTTTATTTTTCTCCCAAACAGCACTCAACACTTGGGGCCCTGTCTGCACTGTCATCGTAGCGACTCCCCTATTGTCCAGCAGAGGGCAGCCTAGTTTCACTAAAAATTTCAGAGCTCTTTTTTTTTTTTTTTTTTCCCTCCAGAAATCTAGTTTCAGCATTTGCGTTACTCTTGGTGTCAAATTCCGGTGTACATTGAAATATTAATGTCTCAGTTGCATTTTTCTTGGATCTTTATCCCTGCATGGCACTTTTACAGTGCATAATTGCAAACATTTTCTAGAGAAAACCATGCCTATAATTTACAGGGATGGACCATCCCATCAGAACAGTGATTCTCTGGTTGGTAAATCATCCACAGGCCAATTTTCAGTTAATTTCGGTTCTATTGGGCACGGGCTTGATGGTATTCATAGGTAATTAAAGATATGTGTTGAGCTGAGAGGGGGAAGCAGCTATGTTTAGGTGTGATTACCAGCCATGTGTCCATTTTCAAGGTTCCAAACATGAGCAAACCATGTCATGCACACAGTCTTAACTGCCCCTGCTAACGTATTGCCAAAGCAACCCAAACGACTGTATGAATGTCTAGGGTTCACCCTTCCGCTAGATGCCAACACATCTGCTAGCACAACAGAAGGTAATCACATTTAGCAGGGACTGAGCCCTGTAAAGTAGAAAGCCTCGGAAGACCTTTGATTGTTGCTCATGCTTACATCATGGGATGCAAAGCAAACATTTGCAGAAGGAAGTGCAATTTGCATCAAAAAGTGTAGGGTGTTCACTTATGCCTTGAAGAACAGAAAAGCTCAGCTCTTTGATGTAGCAGTCCCTTCTCTATGTGCACAACATCTGATAGATACTCTCCTTTGAACTCAATCTTAGGAGAATGTGTTAAAATTTATTTATTGTTATATGGTTTTGTTTCATTTTTTACACCCTCTAGATTGTTGGATTTGTTCTGTGGAGCAATAATATGAATAATAGCTACATTTACTAAGCTTTTACTATCTGTTACATTAATAAATGTTTTAAGTTGCTTTTTTGTTTTTCTCACAAAACCCTTCTATAGAAGGCCGATGACTATTATTATCCTCTTTTTAAAGATGAGGACACTGATAACCATAGTAAATGTCTTACCCAAAATCAGCTCAGGAGAAAGTTGTTCGCCTGGGATTTCAACTCAAGCAGTCTGTCTGACTCCAGACCCACTCTCTTAACCATGACCTCACACTTCCTATCTCGTGACCTCTTTGAAGTCCACAGCCCTTGACCTCCTTTTTGGGGTATTATGTTGAAATATCGGGAATGATCAGATGGGCAGAGATAAGAACAGGATCTAGTTGAAGTTGTTCCACTTATTTTTTTTTAAATCGCCTTCTTAATCTGCTTCCAGTAATCACAGCCTAGAGGTTATCCTCGTAAAACAGAGTTTACAGATAATAACATTCAATCTTTCTAGGGGCTTTTCTAGAACACTGTGGGCTGCCAGCTAATTTTAATCACAGATCAGAATGGGAGCCGATTTCCGGAAGTCCTAGAAGTGAGTGGAAATTCGGGTTTCTGATGGCAGTCCCAGCTGAATTTCTGCGGAGATGTGAGGGGTGTGTCCATGGGGGCCTTGGCATGGGTTCCTTCTCACTCCTATGTGACCCCGTTTTCCTAACAGTTCTGCTGGACGGATCATAAAGGAAGCTGGAAAGAATAGCATCTTCAGGGGACACCTCAGGGGAAACTTCCCTGGGGACAAGGACTGTTTTAAGCAATCCCTGCCTTTGCTAAATCAAACCCCCATCGGGTTGGAGTCTGGGGATCGTGGGCCCAGAGGCAGAAAGCTACTCCTCATGTTGGCTGAGCCTCGTACAAGACCTGTGGATAAGGGCTTGCAAAAGTAAGAGAGCAGAAGGAAATCGGGACTAGCAGGGCTCGGCAGGGAAGAGCCGGCGGGAGGGGGCTGCTCTACAAACCAGGGCTGTCCAAAAAGTATCCAGCCCCGTAATGCAAAGAATAGAAGCATTTATGGCTGGAGTTTTTCCCAGACAGCCCTGTAACTACAGACGCCTGAGGAAAAACCACTGGGGGAGGGAGCGTCCATTCTATAGTGCGGCAACCAAGAGCCAAAACGTGGCTTGTGTACTGTAACAGTTTTCTGGTTCCGAATTCAGAAAGCCTATATGCAATGCGGTAGCCTGGATTGGGTCCTGAAACAGGAAAAAGAAAGACATGAGTGGAAAAATGGGTGAAATGTGAGTAAAATCTAGAGTTTAGTAAACAGTAAAAAACAAACAAAAGGACAGATGGATACACTGTACATCCAAAAAATTCCTCTTTCATTTCTATTCCCCAGGTACCCATTTACTTTCCCATAATCAACCACGATATTTAGTCATGTGTGTCCTTCTAGAGATTTTATTTTTAATGTTTATTTTTATTATTTTTTTTAAAGAAAAAAAAAGTTTATTGGAGCACCATGGCCGGTGGGTGGGTATTGCTGAGGAAGCGGTGACCCCAGTGTTTATACAAGCACCCCTGTATGAATACTGTTTTCCAAAAATGATAAGAGACTATATAGTGTTCTGGAACTTGCTTTAAAAAAAAAAACAACAAAAAACAAAAAACACCTTAAAATATTTAAATATTACCTGGTTAGGAGCAATCTATTATTTCCAAACATTTTCAGCTTAAATTACATGCCACAACTTCCCTAACAGTGTGCACCTTGCATTTTCACTGAACTCTATAACAATGGGTTTTTGTTGAGGTGTGTATAACATCTGGCAAAATAACCAGGGCTCTGACCTAAAAATGTTGAAACCCATAACAGATCTCAAAGGCCTAAAACTTCTGAGAAAGGTCGCCATGCCTGTTTGAGGTCCAGGTTTGTTGTAGCTGAAATCTACCCTTGTGGTCAGAAGAAGTACTGATTCTGGTCTTGGGGACTCAGGGGTCTGTCTGCCCCTGGAGCCTAGATCCCCCGATATTCTCTTTTCTGGGTTTGGGTGGGTGGGGCGCCAGATTCAGCGAGCCCATGGTCATCAATAACATAACTTCTAATGGTTGCGTTGTGCTTTCTAGTTACAAAGAACTTTACATTATGGATCTTATTCCTCACAACAACCCCGAGGGAGAGAGCAGTAAGATTACATTTGCCCCTATTCTGCCAATGAGAAAACCTGGAAGGCCTGAAGTCGGGTCTTCAGAGTCTAAATCATATACTCCTTTCATTCTCTCTCATTGCTCCCCCTTATTGCCAAAGCTCAAGTGATTGGCATGTTTTCTTACCTGTTTCTACTTTCCCAGTAGAGACTCACTATTAATGGCTAATATTTGAAGGCTTGCTCTAGTCAGGCACTGATCTAAGTACTGCATAGGAATTATTTAATCTGAGCATCTACATTAGGTCAGCTGTATAGCCCACCATACAAACACAGAACCCAAGATTCAGAGAGGTGAAGTGATTGGCCCAAAGTCACACCACTTGTCACTGGTAGAGCAGAGGTATCAATCCAGGCCTTCCTCACTCCCTTGTATTACACAAGTACACTCTCCTAATCATTGTAGAGACTGCCCCCAATCAGAAATGACTGTCCCATTTCTTCAATTTGCTCTTCCCAAGAATTCAAGCAAACTTTTGCTCTGGAAACCCAATACCTTCCCTGTACTATATAGTGATAAACGGTGGCATGGCGGTGGAGGATGAGGCGAAGTGTAGTGATAATCCCCAATTCTGAGTTCCACAACTGCTTCTGATTTACCGTGTAAATGCAGGTAAAGCCTCTTTCTCTCTCTGTCAAGTATTCCCAGTCTTAAAATCAGGATTAAAATTTGGCTGCAAAGCAGAGAAGAGAAAGAAAGTAAAATATTGCGGTGACATTCAGGAGACAATATTTGAGTCCCATAGAATGAAGACATTCTTTGTAGACATAGAAATCTGACCTATCGTTGATGCTATGGTGATAATTGCTACTTTGTACTGAATTAAATTCAGACCTGGGAATCAGTTCACCGGGGTCATCTTGCTGGACCCAGATGCTTAGAAAACACCTGCAGGCACCTCAGGCTTTCTGTGCATGAATTGGACGATCCAGCACTTCCAGATGAGTCCCACCTGAGAGAATCACATACACACTCTTTTCTCACACTCTGTGAGAAAGAAGCACGCCTGGAGAGTGCAGTGACGTCGTTCAGACTTGCTCAGGTCTGACTCTTTCCTATTAGGGCCCCCAGAGCTGCTACAAGCACAAGAGTTGCTGGTGGTCGATCCATCAGCCTCTGCTTCTCCATACTTGCACTTCACCTGACAGACAGGAACTGGGCAAGTCTCACCCTGTCTCTCTCCCCTTGACTCACTGAACCCGTGAACTGTGTGTGGGGGTCAGAAGCCAGTGCTTTATTGCCGAGAATGTCCAGTTGTTTCCCGAGAGTTGCCTTAAATCCTCAACCCAATCTCAGCTGTTGCCTCTGGCGCTCCCTGGTCCGTGGTTTCTTGTGTTGTGCGTGAGACGTGCAGAGGAGACCACAGGGAGCAATAGAGAGGCCAGGAGGCTATGGAATCAGCTCAATGCCACGGTACTTTAGTGCTTTGCTGACTTCCAGGAATCCAGCAAAAGAGGGATCGTTTTCCTCTGGCAGAAAGCACCGCCAATAAGGACAGAATTGCGTATTGATAGGCAGTTGTAGCTGCCATTGGCTTTTTCTGGGTAGTGGCCTCCAGAGACTCTTTTCAGGCTTTACCTGAGCAGTTGCCTTTTTGTTGACACGGAAGTTATCTTTCCAGGTGAACTTTTTAAATCAATGACTTTTGAACATCCGTGTAGGTTAGAGTCACCAGGGGTGCACAGTATGTCCCAACCCATCCGTGGGGAATATGATTCAGTAGGTCTGGGGTGGAGGCCAAGAATCTGCATTTTTCAACAAGCATCCTAGGTGATTCAGATAGTCATTGGGCCACACTCCCCAAACCATCTTGTTCCCAGTTCTCTTGGGCCCAGCTTTTGCAATAGCCTTTCTGGGGGCAGTCTGTCTGTTTGAATCACTTTCCTTATTGAAGAATTTATTAGCATCTCCATGTTTACCACCTGTTTTGCTCTCACATTATCACTGTAACTAGAGAGGGAACCAGAGGTGGTGAGCTGCATTTTATGGGGTTTAGGGGGCGGAAGGTAGGACAGAGGCATGGGGAGAGGTAGGTGACCATGAGTCAGAGACAGGTGGGAAGTGGAGTCCAGAATTGATGACTCCCCAGGCAATTTTCTGGGGCCTATTTTCTCAGCTTGTGATTGCATGTTTAATCATGGTTAAGCTAGAGGTGTCTAATTCATTGTGCTTGGGTAAGCAAAGCCGATCTGAGTTTGCAACAAAATAGTTTAGCAGCATCAATCAGTGTGCTAATTTTTGTTTAGCCCATTGAGGCTCGTCTAAGCTTGGGCTAATATCTAGATAATGTGTGTGGAACTGATTTAATGTGCTTCTCTCTGCGCTGGCTTCCTTAATCATTTCTGAAGACTTCTTACAACTATAAGGGAAGGCAGCTCTAGGAACCCTTTTGGATCTTCTATTTTTTTTAATTGATTTTGAGAGAGACAAAGAGAAGGGGGAGGGCCCAAAGCAGTCTCCATAGTTGTATGTCATCAGGTTTTTTGACATGGTTTCCTTCCACACAGGTGGGCGGGGGCCATGCAGGGTGGGAACTGGGCTGGGGGCCTCCCGCATGGGAAGCTCACCCCAGTTCAGCATATGGGTCCGCACGGGCCAGGGCTGGGATTTGATCCTCGGTCCCCGGGGGCTTCAAAGCAAGCGCTTAACTTGCTGAGCCCTCCTGGCTTCCCCCTTCTCTGATCTTGTAACTGGCACAGTAGTAAATCAAAAAACCTCTTAGCCCTCTGTTTCTCAAACTTGAGTAGTACTTGGATCCTTTTCTAAAGACAAAAAAACCAAAACCAAAACCAAACTCTTGAAAACTCAGCCACTTAAAGTTATTTTTATTACAGTGTTACTTAACTTTACAAATATAAAGTAGAAATATAATGTCCTTTTATTTGTAGTTCTTATACAACAAAAACACCAAAATAGATTTACAAATAAAAACACAAAACCAATACTATTTGTATTAATATTATAGTAACTTAACATCACAAATAATGTGATTTGCTGAGATGAAATTATCCCTTGTATTGTGACCAGGGTATTGTGTGTGAAAGCTCTGCTTCTTTTGAGTTCAACATGCCACCAAATGGCCTATCGTATCTCAATTCTCTCACTACTTTTCTGTTAGAACTACTGTAACACTATATGGTCTCATGATGTCATTTGGATTTCATTTTGTTCACGAAAACATTGTTTCCATTTTAAACCTACCCCTGTTCTTTTCTCAGTATCCCAATACTGAAACACACATGCAAATATAGGTGTTGAAATCGTGTGGCAACGCCCGGTTAGAAAACTGGCATTCAAATAATACAGAATATGCTTATGCAAATCTAAAAAAATATCAAAATGAAAACCCCAGAGAATACATCTACAGGCCTAAATTGAGAAATACTGTTCAGCTCCATTGGTTCCCAAACTTTCACTACTATCACGTGCCCCTATCTATCGTGTTTACTTCCAGGAACTCTGTTGTTGTTGTTTTTAAGTCTGTTAAATTGCACTTATTAATCATTTTACGTTTTTATGAACCAGGCACACAGAATTTCCATGTCAGAGCTTGGGGTCGCCGTATGTAGTGATCACTCTAAGTTGCTGATAGTCCAAAACAAACAGAAAAGGCAGGGGATTCTAGTGATTCTCTGCTGCCCTAACTAGTACATAAAAACTTTCCACTGAGTTTTGTGACAAAGAATTCCGTCCCCTCACCTCCTCCCCTGCTGCATTCTGGGAGTTCCAGGAGTTCCAGCCTCCCTTGTACAAGCGAAGTAGCCACTCCGCCCAAGTTGGAAGGATTCCGGCTTGTCCTGCTTTTGCTTGTGCTTAAAGCACGCTAAAGACCTAAAAAATGGGAGGGAAAAAAGTACAACAGAAGGCATCGTTCCAGTCCCCAAACTGAAAAGAAACACCCAAACAAGAGAGCAGCCTGTTTTTAACAGCTTGTGTGCAAAACAGCAGAAGAAATACTGACTGGGGCGTTTGCATCGCACTGATCACGTTCTCTCACCGCCCGCGCTACGGGTCTCACGGGGGAGGGGCCGGTTGCACAATTGCAGCGCCCAGGCCCCAGGAAGAGGTGCAGCGGGTGTGCACAGCCTGAGGCTGCCGGGGAGATGGGCGCTGGAGGCCCCGTGGCTCCGGGCAGGATGGAGACAGGGGAGGGGCTCCGTCGTTTCCTCCTGGGCTTGGGCATCCTCCTTGGTGCGCCTGAGTCCTATCGCTCAGGCAGATCCCTGACCCCTCCAGCCACCATCGCCAGCAAGATGAATTCCTGCCCATGCTTCTTGCGGCTGGGGAAAGGGCGCGGGGCCTTCACTCGCTTTCCCCGCCCGCCCTTCTTCTGGAGCTCCGGCCTACAGTTTTGGCATGGGGGGCCCGCAGGAGGTCTCCACCAGCCGAGTAGAGTCTCGTCTCCCCAACTTCAGCGGAGCGGGAGCCAGGAGAGGACCGCCTGCTGCAGGGCTGGCTGGTGCCGGGACGCGGGGCGGGGCCTGGGCGCGGGGCGGGGCCGGGACCAGGACGCGGGGCGGGGCCT
>PVKE010025093.1:0-23284 GCA_004027555.1 Craseonycteris thonglongyai
AAGGTACTTACATTTTAAACAGAAGAAAAATTGAAACTCAACGTGGTCACCGAGGATAAATAATATTGATTGATAATAATACTGTTAATACAAAAGAAAAGAAGCTACCGTATGACACTACCAAATATTCAAGCTAACTGACTGTGTTCTTCGATGAGTCGAGTAGTAACTGTTGCGTTCACGCGTTGCGTCCGGTGACAAGTGTAACACATAAGTCAAAATGTGTTGTCTGGGTGGGCGGAGATCACAGTGTCAGGCTGTCAGAATTCTAGGAATTTATGACCTTGGCAAATTCCCAGAATGCATTAAACTATTGCTAGAAAGTTTTGTCTTCTACAATCGCTTCAAAGTCCATGGTACACGGGATTCCACCCCAGACATTGCGAGCGATCGACGATCGACCAAAATTGGCCTCGCGATCCACTGGTCCACCACGATCGACTTGTTGGCCACCCCTGGCTTAGAGTATGAGGTATTTACAGCCAGAGGAAAGGAAATGACTCTAGCACCACTTAGCAGCCACCTAGAACGATGGCCCAAGAAAGGCCTGGGAGCAAGCGACACTTAGCGATGGCTGCTGGTTGATTCTTCCCCATGGTAGTCACGGCACAGACTCTGAAGCAGCCCATCAAAGTTGAATATGATAAGGTTACAGAACAGATATGCCAACTGAACATAAAGAAACAGACTGTGAAATATAATGGGAGAGGGGCAGATGAAAAAGTACACTGAGGGATAGTCTCTCATTTGGAACTTTTTTATGTTAAATTTTTTTAAAATAATACATAACTAGGGATATTGGAAGCTTCTGAGGTATAAATTGTGGCTCACACATAAATGGTATTTCTTTAAGCATTATAACAAAAGCCTGATAGTTTTGGGACTAGGAAAAACATGTAAGATCATAAGAAGAAAAAATAATATTACAGATTTTCCATCTAATTTATTAGTGTCTTAACTTAAACACGGATCGTTCTATCATGTGTATATAAGATACACTTATGTGCATGCACATGTGTATGTATATACTAACACACTCACACACACTGCATTTGCTCTCACCACCTTCTGACCCTCATTTTCATCTTTATTTCCTAACTGAACTAAGCTACAGACCAGAGGGAAGATTTAGGACCCATTCTGCTGAGAAGCTCTAGATATTTTATCTGTGGAGCCAACTATAAGGCCCAAACTATCTGAGGAGCTAGAGTATGTCTCCAGCTAGCTTCTCTATCTGAGGGAATGGATAGAGACCCCATCCTGAGAACCTGACAAGTCTCTTCCATAAACAGATGACTATGGGGCTGAGAGGAGAGTAAACTTAAATTTAAGCTTAAAAATAACTACTCAACCCCCCTCAGTCTTTCCTTGTCTCATTTGCACATTCTCCCTTCACCCTTTACTAGTTCTCAGTGAGATCATTATCCTTTTTTTTTAGATTTATTTTTATTGTTTTTGACAGAGAGAGAGAGAAAGAGAGAGAAAGAGAGAGAGAGAGAGGGGGGAGGGCCCAGAGCAGTCTCCATAGTTGTATGTATTTGGTTTTCTACATAGTTTCATTCCACAGGTAGACATGGGGCTGCGCAGGGCAGGAAATGGACTGGGGGTCTCCCACATGGAGCTCGCCCTGGTGAGAACTGAACTGGGGGTACACCCCAGTTCATCATATGGGTTCGCACAGGCCGTGGCTGGGATTTGATCCTTGGACCCCAGGCTGCAAGATGAGCGCTCAACCCATGGAGCCACCCCGGCTTCCCCAACATCATTATTGTGAGTGCCTTTTGACCTTCACATTTGTTGATCCCTTTGTCCCTCTACGTCTCTGCTTATTTAATAGTAACTTTGTTTCAGTGTGATATTATCTGAAGTTAAACTTTGGAATTAATTTCTTGCCTATTGGTCTCCCCTTGCATTGACATGTCTTGGCGAAATGCTAGAAAACCCCTTGAAAACTGATTGGCATGCCCCCAACAAGAAACATGGTAGCATTTCCTTACTAATGGTCTTTGAAGGCCATTTTAGCTCTAAATATGTACTTTAAATTATCCCTTTGTAGTGTGCATTGGTCAGAACTGTTTGACTATCTAGATATAATAAATTTAATAATACATAAGTAATATTATATGATTTAATAATCACTAAATGTTGAGTCTCCTGTATTTAAATTATTTGAATTATATACTTTTGAAAGTGTAGGTTTGAAAACTTATAGATTAAAACTGGTTACTCAGGTGATATAAGTGATGGCAGCCTCACAGGAGACAGTGCGTCAAGGTCAGAGAGACCAAGAGCAGAAAACGTGTACTGTCTCTCTTCCATAAGCCTGAAGAACAAGTGAAAGAATATAATTATCAACTCACCAAAGCCAAGGGTGGAGTGTTCAGTAAGAGATGGGACCAAATTTTCCCACACTGTTAGTTGAATAACTTAAGACTCTTAGCAGCAAGTACAGCACATAAGACATTGTTGTGAGGTTTAATTCATATTAAGCACTTAAAATAGAACCTGCCATATTATTAGATGTTCAAATTTTCTGGTAACTTCTGACCTGGCCTATAATTCTCCTAGCTCAACAAGAAGGGGGAATTCAGAGATCAGAGCCCTTACCCTAGCTGTGGATTGCTATATCAAAAATTAAAACATGCAAATGAACAAACAAACAAAACCATCAACTGTCAGAGGAAATACCTTCCTGTGAGTAAATAATGTTAAGGTGTCAAGGTCTGGAGATGGTGACTGAACTTTACAATCATATCGAGGAACTAGTTAGACAGCAGGACCTGCCAGGACAGACTCTGATTCAGTAGGTCTGGGGTAAAGTTCAGGACCAGTTGTCCCCAGTGATTTGTTGTAGAAGGTCTGAAGCCCTCATCTGGTGAAGCACACTCACTATGATTGAAAACTAAGGAAGAAATGGTTTTCAACTAACTTTGGCCTGCATGCTTTTTTACCAAATAAATGAAATAGAGTTGAAGAGAAGCAAAAGTATCAAAGCCTATCACATAGCATTATTTCATGAAATTTTAATTTTCAATTACATATGCCTGTGTGTACTGGGTTAGATGAACACATTTCTTATTACGGTTTGTAGGCAAAACATTAGAAAGACACTGCTCTAGGGAAGTCACAGCATTCACATCAAGTGACATGAAATCATAAGACATCCCATACTCTGGAGCCACCTAATATGCTTAGGACTGAAATAGGGTAAGGAGGAGGGAAGGAAGAAAAGGCTAGTGGGATATCAGCAGGTGTAAAGGACTGAGTTATTAAGATGCAGAGAAAGAGCAGTCAGTGGGCTGTAACCAAACTGGGATCCATAATTAGAGTGGCATGCATATGAAATGCCTACTGAAGAGATCAGGGTCTATGGAGCTCTGACAGTGGAAAAGGCTGACGTTTAAAAGAAGCTTTGCATTCTAACCAGCTATTATTATAAGCCCCTACTTGGTCTCTCAACAAAGTTCCTTTCGGCTATAATTCTTCGTGCTTCCTCAAAGCTTGATGGTGAATTTTATTTATTTATTTATTTATTTATTTATTTATTTAGGAAAGCCAGGGGGAAATTGTTTCAGTACGTTCTTTAAGTTAGTTTCCTTGCAGGGCTTTCCTTGAACACATTAATTACAGCTCCCTCAAGGGGCTGAAGTACCATATGACACACTGTAATTCTGCTCCCCAATCTCTCTCCTCTAATTCAAGTGTCCAAGTCTCCCTACAATCAGGGCTTTATATCAATATGGAGTGAGGAGTACATGGTTGAGATTCTTTCTACTACAATATTAGAGGAGAAAATGTGATCAGGCCTAAATAGACTAAACTTAAAATGAGTAGTTTGTAGCCTCTATAGACAGACTGACACATAAAATGAAGTAGATTAAATTACCTCTGAGGTCCCCCATTCCAACTCGAACATACTTCAGACAGAGTTGCATTTACTATCTGGAAGTTCAGAGAAGAGGTCAGTGGGACTTTGATGAGCTTACATGATTCTCATTCTCATGATCTGGCAAGAATTCCAGAGGTTCTCGGGACAATAACACATGCCCAAGAATCTACATTTGAGCTGTCACTGTACTAGTCGGATAAGACAGTTAGGCTAAACAAACCTAATTACTTTTTAATTCCCAAAGAAAGCAACCTATCTAAAGTGGCCACAATATAATCTTATGTTTCATCCTATAGCTACAAGTAATTGAGAAAGAAAAAAAAATAAGCTAACCACAAATGCAGTTCTAAAACAAAGGTTTTCAAATTCCTGCCTTTTCAGAGAGGAAAAAGCAATGGCAGACTTGAGAATCAGAGTAGCCCTTTCATTGACTAGTTAGAACTTGACGGTTTCTTATAAAAGTTAAGAGGTAAAGAAGAAGAGGTTTCTAAGCCTCACCACTTATTAAACAGTTCCTATAAACAGGACATAATTCAATCACAGGGTTGCCAGGAGTCAGAGACAACTCCCTGGTGTGTAACAACAGCATAAACAGGAACTATCACAGGTGTTTTGTATAGGTTATCTCGTTTTCTCTGCTTGTCTCTTTTAAAGAGGTGTCTACTCCCATTTTACAGATGAAAAAACTTAGGCTCAGAAAGGTAAGTCCAGTGTCAGAGTCAGACTTCTAATTCAGGCAATAACTTACCCTAACTCAGGCAGCTTGAAGCAAAAGATAGGCCTATTAGCTTTATGAATGTCAGGCCTGTGACTGAACGTCATCCATCAAATGATTCCTTAAAATTTACCATCTTCTCCATTCTTTAACTTATCCAGATTCAAAGCCCTAGGCCAGCTCTCGCTGTTAGAGAGAAACCCTCTTCTCTCAGTGGCTTGAGCAGTCACCAACCTAGTTCCAAGAGGGAGAAGTAGTTAACAAGAATTAAGTTTGAAATCCCTGAGATAGGAAACAAGCCCTACCAAGCCTCCAGTCCAACACCCCCAGCATTTCTTAGCGTAGGTTATTCTGCTGATGAGGTCTCATCTCCACACATTATTTAAAAATTTAAGGTGACCAGATTTTAACATTGGTAAAGTGGGACAGCATTGACTGGGGGAGGGGGGGGGGTAGGTTCTTGATTAAAAATTTGGTCTATCTCCCGCCGTTCCCTAGCTTGTCGTGCATTCTTTCCAAAAATCGGGACTTTTTTAAAATGCCACGGGACACGGGACAAATTGTTAAAAATCGGGACTGTCCCGCCAAAAGCAGGACGTCTGGTCACCCTTTATTAAATCTACCACCTCTATGTAACCATCCAGAATAAATAAATTATATATATATGTGTGTGTGTGTGTGTGTGTGTGTGTCTTCAACTCTGATTTTTCTTTTGACTTGCTGACCTATATTTGCAGTGTCATAACCTACAGGCATTTCCAATTCGTCATGCTACTGGATTTCTCATCCTTACTCATGAAGCTACCCCTTTATCTGAAATCTCTACTTCAGTAAATGACACTACACTTCACCCACTTAACTCTTGTAGTGCTGTCTCCTCTACTGACAGACTGACACATACAAAGCAGGAGCCAAATTTAAAGAAAATGCATGCTGTCGCCTTAACATAGGACTTCATTTCTTGACTGAAGCAATGCAATAAAACCCTGTTTTCCCTAACTGGAGTCTTATACCTTCCAACATATTCGTACAAGTGTTCACTCTTTAAAAATATACTTTTCATTATGTTGCTCAATACCTTTCAGTGCTTCCTAGTGACTTTTAGCTGTGGTGTGAAACTTAGCTTCCAAGTTCATGGATGTGTTTGTATGCAAAAGTGACTACGTATAATATTTTTCTTGTGAGAAGGCCTTGAGCTCTCAGCAGACTCCTAAAGGGGCAGTGGGGAGATAGGCATAGCCTTTATTATCATGTCTCTATCAATCTCTCCCATTTCTTCTCTCACCACTCATCACCTCAGACCCATTCTCAAACCATACTTAATTTTTCACCATCTCCTATTTTCCTCTTGTCTTTGCATTTTCTTTTCATTATGCCTGGGTTATTTTTTCTCAATTTTTCATCCAGCAAACTATGTCTTTCGAGACCTAATTTGTGAATCACCTTCTCAATGAGACCCCCTAGAATGATTAAATAGATCACTCCTTTCTAAGCAATGTAATCTATTCTAATACTTACCACATTTTATTCATTATGTATTTATGTGTCAGCCTAATTTTCCATTAACTTTTCTTTTTTTTTTTAAATATATTTTTATTCATTTTATTTATTTTTGACAGAGAGAGAGAGAGAGAGAGAGAGAGAGAGAGAGAGAACTGAACTGGGGGAGCTCCCAGTTCAGCATATGGTTCCGCACGGGCCGGGGCCGGGATTCGATCCTCAGACCTCGGCGCTACAAAGTGAGCGCTTAACCCACTGAGCCATCCCGGCTTCCCCCCATTAACTTTTCAATAGCAGAATCTGGAGCATAATCTTTTCTTTTCCACAACACCGAAAAAATGTTCACTGAATTAATTAACAAATACTGCAGCCTATGATTAGAGGCTGAAAGCTTTACAGAATACTTTGAATTAAAAAATAGTTTTCTTTTAAGCCTTGGGAGTACTTGTGAATAAAATAATACATATACTTGGAGACACTAATAGAAAATAACTTTTAAGGAATGTAGTCCTTACAGTAGTTTCAAAAGGGCATTATTGAATGCTATTTTGGCATACTATGTATTTATTTACTCTCAAAACTTTTTTAATTTTCTAAGTAGACTGGCTGATATCTCTGCTAAATTCTGTTCATAGTAAGAGAAGTAAAGCTATTAGTCAATGTTATATTTAATGTAATCATTGTTACTGCTGACTTGAGCAAAATACAGACATAACTATCCTTGCAACTGTAAGAAGAGAAAGGGGGATTTCCTTCCTAATTATAATTTATATATAATGACAAACAATATTTTATTCTTATGAAGGCATCACTTTTCACCAGTAATCCTTGTTTATTTGTTTCACTAAGATGATATTTTCACTTTCATTCTTTTAGAAAAGTGGAAGTTCAGGTGAAAAGAAAAAACACTACAAAAAAGAAAAAAAAAAAAAAAAAATATATATATATATATATATATATATATATATATATATGAGACAGAAACAACAGTATGGGTGGGGAAAGTGCAATAAAGAAGAAAAAGAAGTGAGGTAAGGATTGGAAGAGGTCCAAGGAAGACTCAAGACATTACAGATAGAGTGAGTAGCTAGGGATGTGGGTAGGCAGGACACCTCTGCGAATGAATGAGATATAGCTCATGTTCCCATCACAAGGGTGAAAGAGAGACCAGCAGAGAAACCAAACCCAGAGTCTGAAGGATATGAAAACAGTATTGGGTGGAGCCCAGGTAAATAGCAGTGGGGTGGGTTCAACAAAGAGAAGGGGGATATTCCTACAGATTAGAACAATAGTGACTGTAGAGAATATAATATTCAGAGAAGGCTTTGGCAGTGTTAGGGTAGGAAGGAATCTTGATCCCATTCATTTGCTGTCTAGGGGAGAAAATGGATGATGGAAAGATCAAGAAAAATATTCAAGGTCATAGATATCATTCTGCTGCTCCAAATTCTTGTGCCTTTTCACCTTTAATTTTATCACTCTTTATATACAGAATAAAGTCCAACTCTAGAATGCCTTCAATGCCTTGACTTTTCAATTTGACATCACAGTATTCCTTGTCATTTATTCCTTAATTTTGCTGAAATATATCCTGTGCTTTTTTGTGCCTCTCCCCTTCTCTCTGAATGAAATGTTTGTTCTTTCTGAATGAAACAACTCACTTCCTTCTATCCACTTCTTAAAATTTTGATTTTATGAGTAAATTTAAGAGCCAGGGAGTTTTAAATGTTCAAAACATTTTCTTGAATATCTTCCCTTCCAAGAAATGATTTTCCTTATTTTAAAACCACATATCACTTTGTAGTATCAGCCTATGCAGATAAGGTATCACCTTGTATCAGGACTATTAGAGTTACAGGTAGTAAAAGCTTTAACAAAAATTAAGCTGCCTCAATAACTTTTGTGTCCACCATAGCTCAGAGCTTGTATATATTAAGGGTCTAACAGTGTTCACTCAAGAAATGAATAAATGGAATGAAATTATTAAATCTCAGCAGCCAGCACATTTCCTATCTATTTTTTAGTTTCTCTGTGGGTTTTTTTTTTCTGTTATGGGGGCTTTGGAGAGTCTTTTTACTGTGTGTATGTGTGTGTGTGTGTATACATACCATTAAATACTGGACATGTGCAGATCATATACAATCTCATTTTATTATTTACAATCACCCAATTTGATTAGTAGCTATCATTACTCCGACAGTACATAAAATGTAACTGAGGCTTAAAGAGGTTGAGTAATTTGCTTAAGGGTCATTTAAATATTAAATGGCATTACCAAAATTTGAAAACTAATAATTGCAAAGTCTATGATATAGCAAACAAATTATGAGCTTATTTCTACTGTTGTGAAGTTCAACTCCATAGAAGTTTATTCAATTATATACACTGGCAAATAGACACATATACACCCTATGTATTCCGAATATAGTATTTTCAGCATTTGTCATAGATATGTCAAATTTTTAGTTCTCTCATAAAAATTTGTTTACAAGGATAAAATCAGTGAAAAGTAGCAATTATATGATCAGATGCACACTGAAGTCTCCTACTTTTATATGAATGTGTCACATAAATCACAGAGATTAGAATACAAGTAAATTGTAGAAGAAATCAATGCCTTAGCAAAATTCAACTCTATCCAACAACATTCAATTATTGGCATGTCTACAAATTGCACACTGATTTATTCAAGAGCCAACTTTGTAACCCATTTAGGAGCCTACCTGAAACCTAGTATTTCAATGGTCTTTGGTAGAGACAGACAGGAAATCACAGCCCCTCACATGAATCCAGTGACTGCACAACCAGAAACTTCCTGGATTTACCAAAATCTCTCTCTCCTTTCTTTCTGGGTATTTACTTGAACACTTCCCGGTTTCCCTTGCAGTTTTCAGTAGCCCTGTGATTATATTTTGGCAAAGAAAATGTAAGGAAAATTCATAAAGCTTCCCTATATAAAGAATGTTTCTTCAAGCTTTCACCCCTTCAACCAGATAAATACTTTTTTAAAGATTTATTTTACTGTTTTTGAAAAAGAGAGAGACAGAAACAGAGAAACAGAAAGATGGGGGAGAGCCCAGAGCAGTCTCCATAGTTGTAAGTCAACAGTTTTTGGCATGGTTTCAGTCCACATAGGTAGGAGGGTCCTGCAAAGGGTGGGAACCAGGCTGGGGGCCACCCATACAGGAGGCATGCCCCCGCAAGCTGGGGGCTGAACCGGGGGCCTCTCACATGGGAAGCACACCCTAGTTCAGCACATGGTTCCACACAGGCTGGGGACAGGAGTTGATCCTTGGACCATGGGGCTACAAAGCGAGTGCTTAAACCATTGAGCCATCCCGGCTTCCCCCCAAAGGCAGATAAATATTAATGTCCAGAGTAATTGTGGAAGTCACACATTGGGAGTAGGAATGCCTCCATCTACCTGGATGCCTAAATGACTCTGTTAAACAAGAACACCAACTTACTTGAACTGTGGTATGAGCATCTAATAAACCTCCATTATGGTAATCTGCTGAAATTTGGGGGTTGTTTGTTATGGCACCTAACATTATCTTAATTTATGGCAACTTCTTAATAGACGGTGTCCACAAATTAAACAATTTTTATTCCTAATATGTCTGAATAAAAGTTTCAAAACCTGAATTTTAAAAACAATAAGCAAATGAGACTACTTATTAAATATAAAAATTTTATTATGTATTTAAATTAATTTAAAGCATAATTCTATGTTATTGCCAGCCTGTCTTCATTAGGAGCTGATAAAACTTCTGTGATCTGCCAGGGTTAATTACATCATGTCAGCCTTGTTCCTGTGCTTTTTTATCACGTTCATCTTTTGTCTGCTTCGGTGTTCTTTAAATAAATCTAACAGGAAACCCTGAGCTATCCTCTCTTTTACTCACAGTCTACTTCTTTTACTGTATGGGTTTTGCTGCCAGAAGAGCAAAGATGTGAGCTCTAATCTTTCCTAGTTTTCTTGCTTCTGTTATTTTTCTACTTGGTACCCTCTGAATTTACCTTTCATGTTTCTTTCTCCTCTTCAGCTTTGAACTTCCATTTACGTACTGTTCTATCTCCCTCATGTTGAGCTCATGGGATTCCTTGAGTCCCTCACAGCTTTTTCTCTCAAAGCTCAACTTTGGTTTTAGATGGGTTTTAGAGCATGTACCTCTCTTAAAGCCATTACTGTGGCTTCATGGCCCCAAAGTCCCTATAATTTTTCAGTCTTTCTCAGCATGTCCTAGCCACCCTGCCTCTCCTCTCAGACACTGGGTGTTTGGCCACTGTGACCACAAACTTACTCTCCCTTCTCCCCAGACTGACTTATAAGATGAAGCTTTATTTAGAATGAGTTTCAGAGTATACATTTGATACCCTATTTGTGTAAAAGTTTTGACATATACTTTAAAATTCCATTTTCCATTTTCCACTACATTTCTGAGAGGGCCTTTTTTACCTTCTGCAATAGTCAAATGAAGCAAACGGCAACCAAAATGATAGATACACAAACCTATAATCCTAAAAAAAAACCTTAAAATTTCAAGATACTAATTCCCATATTGCAAGGCAAATGAGGCAAAATAAACCATCCCAGTCTGTTAGATGTACATCCTGCTTTGGGTTTTGATGTATCTGTCTTCTAAAATAATAATATTTCTTTCCTTTGGGTGGTTTTAATAATTGTTTTAAAAAAGACAAAGGCTATTTTTAATACACTACATATTGTAATCTATAAATTCATGTGATACAAAGTCACACATTTATTTTATTTTTATTTTCTTATTTTTTTAAGATTTGTTGTTTTTGAGAGAGAGAGAGAGAGACAGGGAGAGAGAGAGAGAGGTGAGAGGGTCCAGATCAGTCTTCATAGTATATGTCATCAGTTCATTCCACAGGTGGGCGCGGGCTGAGTCAGGTGGGACCAGGGTAAGGGGCCTCCTGCATGAGAGGCACACCTGGGCTGGAGCAGAACAGGGCCTCACATGGGAAGCTCATCACAGCAGGAACTAAATTGGGGGCCACACCCAAGTTCAGCATATGGGTCCATACAAGCCGGGATCAAGACTGGGACTGGGATGGGGACTTGATCCTAGGATTCTGGGGCTGCAATGCAAGTACTCAACCCTCTGAACCATTCTGGCTTCCCCTAAAATTATTTTTTAAATTGCCAAATTTAAAAAGTGATAGTCTCTCTTCCATGAGGACTTGAATGAAATCAGTCATTTCATTTTTTTCTAGATTCAGAAGTTGGATATGCATTAAATTGAGACTGTAGGGGAAGCCTGACACTCCTCTGAACACTTCCCAGAGCCCTGGAAAAGCAAGTATGTGTCTAGCTCTTTGTGAATAACAGAAACAGAGCCTACAATAAGTACTATTAAAAAGAAAATGGGCTAGTTCTATACTCAATGTCTATGACAAACATTTTATAATCTCTGGTATACACATTTAAATAATTTCCAATACTTGAACTATAAAATATTTGAAAAAGAAATTTTCAAGAGATTACAAATAATAGCTCATAACCTAAATGAGTATATTCTAAGGCTTGTTCAAGGGTTTCAGAATAAATGTTTGCTGTTGTTATAGTAACTTCAATTACTTAGAATACTGTCTACTTTTAAGAGTGTTTAGTATGTTTGTTTGTTTTTGATTCTATGTTTATTTGAAAAGCTCTATAGTATTTAAGGGAAAGACCAAGAATGTCATGAATGTTCCTTTTACTAGTTTTCTGGAAAATGAAAATAACTGCTTTGCATTAAAGGATTGGAAGAGCTCCATTTATGGCTTCTAATTTGAAAAGTTTTTATTTAAGCTCAAAAAACTTTATTTAATGCTAAATAGTATCTTAAGTATTTTAAAAGTATAGTAGCATTACATACATCTTATAATATAAGAAAATATAAAAACATTTTTACATCAAATAATAAATACTCTTTCATCAAAACCCTTGGAAGAAAATGTGAGAGAATATAATCAATGAATTCAAAATACAACTGCTCCTGTTTTTAAAGATGTCCTTTTGGCTATGTCCACATATTCAGTAAAATGTTTTCTTCCAGGAGATGTCAATTACACATTTAAATAAACAACCTCCAGTAAGTCTGCCTGAGTGTTATTATACTAGTATTTCACTAAGTAATGCAACACTCAAAGAAAGTGAAATTTTTCTTAATTTTCTAGTACTTTAGAACACATCCATAAAGAAGATGTAAAAGAAACTAGGGAAATAAGAGCAAACTAAACCCCCCCAAAAAGTGAAATAAAGTAAATTAAATAAAGATTTAAGCGGAACTAAATGAAATAGAGAATAAATTTAAAAGGGGGAAAGATCAACAAATCCAAAAGTAAGTTATCTGAAAAGACTTTTTAAAAAATAACAATTTTTTTTTTGCAAGAACTGACAAAGAAAAATAGTGAAGTTACTAAAATTAGGAATAAGAAAAGGGGTCATTTCCACTGACTTTGTGTAAAAAGAAGGGATTTTTAAAAGAATACTATGAGCAATAGTACACCAACAAATTTGATAACCCAGATGAAATTTTTTTAATCCTAAAAAGATACACACTACTGAATAGATTCAAGAAGAAACTGAAAATCTGAATAGACCTGCAACAAGAGATTGAATTAGTAATCAAAACATGCCCCACAAATTAAAGCCCAGGCCTAGGTAGCTTCACTGATAAATTCTACGTCACATTTGAAGATGAATTACCACCAACTCTTCCAAAACATAGAAGAGGAAATGCTTCCTAAGTCTTTCTATAGAGCCAGTATTGTCCTGATAGCAAAAGTAGACAAAAATATTACAAAGAAATAAAAGTACAAACCAATACCCCATATGAATATAAATGCAAAAATCCTCAGCAATTTACTAACAAATCAAATCCAGCAGCTTATAACAAGTTATAATCACAGTCAAGTGAGATTTATCCCAGGAATTCAAGGTTCTTTTAACATATGAAAATTAATCAATATAATATATGCTGTAATAATAAAGGACAAAAAACACCTGTTCATCTCAGTCGATGCAGAAAAAATACTTGATAAAATCCAGCACATTCTTATGATAAAAAAAAAAAAGTACTCAACAAGCTGGGAAAAGAAATACATTTCTTCAACTGGATAAAGGGCATTCATTGATTCCTTGAGTTTCCTCAAAGAAACCAATTCCAAATATATTTTGTCAATTTCAGCCCTGAGTCTTAGATGTGTCTATATCCTCAACAGCCAACCAAGTCTGTACTGTGTATATTATTTGATTTTAATGATTTTTTTAACTTCAGAACAGACTCAATATTTCAAATAACCCACATTAAAGAGGCAGCTGCATAAGAAGTTGTTATAGGTTAAATTATTTGTATGCCACCCCCTCAAGAAGATGTTAAAATCCTAACCCCTAGTACTTCAGAACATTTCTCAGTTTGCAGATACAGTTTCTGCAGAGCTAATAAAGTAAAAAAATAAATAAGTTATTAGGGGGGCTATATTCCAATTTTATTGGTCTTATAAAAGAGAGGTTTGGACCCAGATGTGCATACAGGAAGAACACCCTGTGAAGATGACAGCAATAATTAGGGGCAAGCTTCTACAAGTCAAGGAATGCCCATGTCTGCCAGCAACCTACAAAAGCAAGGATAGAAACATGAAATGGATTCTTCTTCATAGCCCTCAGGATAAACCAACCCCAAAACCTTAATCAGTCTTTCAGCATCCAGAACTGTGAAACAACTTTTTTATTTTTTTTTAAAAGATTTATTTTTATTGTTTTTGAAAGAGAGAGAGAGATACAGAGTCAGAGACAGAGAGAAGGGGGAGGGCCCAGAACAGTCTCCATAGTTGCATGTCATTGGGTTTTCCACATAGTTTCATTCCACAGGTGGGAGGGGCTGCACAGGGCAGGAACTGGGCTGGGGTCTCGTCCCGGTGAGAACTGAACTGGGGGCACTCCCAAGTTCAGCATATGGGTCCACACAGGCCGGGGCCAGGATTCGATCCTCGGTCCCCAGGGCTGCAAAGTGAGCGCTTAACCCACTGAGCCATCCCGGCTTCCCCAGAAACAACTTTTTGTTGTTTAGCCACTTAGTTTGTGGTACTTCATTATGGTAGCCCTGGCAACTTAATACTGAAATCCTCAGTCAATGTTTATTTATTGTGCAACTCATGGCAAAATAAATAGAAAGAAAGACTACTGATCTAAGGCAATTGTCTGCATTTTTTTTAATTTGAAAATATCAGAGATGTGTACACAAAAAAGGAGGCTGGCAGGCAATTCAGGAACAATAATTATTGTGCCTTTGCTATAGCAGGAAAGATTCTGGAATAAAGGTTAATTTACACCAAGTGTTAAAGTTAGGGATAATAACCCTAGCATTATTTACTTCCTATGTTTATGGTCAATAAAAAACAAAAATAAAAATAAACTAGAAAAAAGTCTTGATTTTACGGAGAATTGTCATTGCCATGCATCTCTGTTGTTCTTGTATGCTCTTTATTCTTTGGGTGTTCAGCAGTAGACGCCCTTCCTAATTGGGCTCTGGCAGGAAAGAGGCTTCACTTCTCATTAAGAAGCCAATGGACCAGGCAACCAGAGAATTGGCACATGGCCTAAACTCAGCCAATCAAAGGTCTCTGCTTAGTACTTTGAAGCGAGGTTTCTGCTTAGAACTTTGAAATGCCTGAGAGTGGTGGAAAGATCTGAAGAAAGTCGAAAATGATCTTTGGCAGAGTAGAAACACCAGCACAGCCAAAACTGAGTGCCCAGTGGCGATGGAGCCAGCAGTGGAGAGCCCTACCCAGACTTTTGACTATGGGAAGATGTATGCCAGGTGTCTGATTACCTTGTCAGAGAATCCAGATTACCACTTGCTTCTGTTGCATTTCTACCCAATAAGTGAATAGGCTTCCACATTTTTCCATTTAAGTAGCCAGCGGGAATTTCGATTGCTTGGAGAGGAGCCTGATATGAATCACTAAAGTTAACTATGTAAATTCCATGTACTGAAACTAGGATCTAGTTCTACTTTCTCTAACCAGAAAATATTTTTATTACTTATATATCTAAACCTCTTTTTGGGGACATTAAGATATATATTTGAAGGACTATGGTATATTTTGTGTGTAAAATTGACCAAAAAAACACATTATTTAAAAAACTAATTTAGGGAGGGGGAATCAAATATATGGTGATGGAAAGACAGTTGATTCTGGGTGGTGAGCATATAATTTGATGTACAGATAATGTAATATAGAATTGTACACCTGGAAACAATATAATTGTTATCAATCAATGTCACCCCAATAAACTTAATAATTATAAAAAAATCTAATTGATAGAGATTTAATTTAAAAAAATGTATAATGAAATGAACCTCAGAATTTTAAAGGATTTTAATTATCTCCTTAAACTTCAATTTCTCTCGATACCCACCTTCAAAAAGAATGCAACACACCCTGTGATTAAAACCTGTCTGCAGTCACTCCATAGAAATGCATTTGCCTCATACAGACTTGCTCATTTTGTCAAGCAAAGAAAAATCTCACAATCTGTATTTACACCCGTAGGCCTTCCAATTCTCAAATGAATATACTAAACAACTTGGGAAGAGCACAGAAAGTCAGGCTCTGTGGTTAGTCTATTGTAACATCATGCAGGTGGAGACCTCATCATGGCAGCAAAGCATCATAAAACATCATTAGGCCTTCCATCTTGCAATATAAACCCAATCCAAATGCCTATCTGTTACATCCTTTTATTATTATTATTATTATTATTATTTAGGTAAAAAGTAACTGTAGACAAATCAATGAAACAGATTTTTTTTTCAATTTGACAGATTTTTTTTCAATGAGACAGATTTTTTTTTTTTCCCAAGGCGATTAAAAACATTGTTTATCCTGGACTAGAACACAGGATTCATCATGTGGACTGGCATTTTGCCTGCAGCCATATGCCATCTGTCATTTTCTTTAATGAAGTTTGCATCAATTTACAGGAAGCACCAAATGCTATGTAACTGGTAGAATCACTTCACACAAGCAGATCAATGTTTAATGTCACTTTTTTGTGTGTGGAAATTCATTAGCTGAATCCATATAAGGAAATCTTTCCAAAGGTCTGGTCCCCAGGCCACGAGAGTATCAGAATAAGTTGCTGGGAAGCAAAATATTGACGAGAAAAGGTCTGAGTTCATGAACTGGGGCAAACAAATAAATAAATGGGGAGAAATCTACTAACCTTTCAGAACTATAACTGTGCTGCTAACCACAGCAGATCTACAAGTTTTATTTCTTCTAGAAGAAGAAATAAAAGTAATGATTTGACTACTTTCATTCAAAACAAATATATTTTTATTTATTTTAAAAATTTATTTTGTTTTAGAGGTGAGAGTGGGGTGGGGGGAGGAGAGGGGAATGGCCCAGAGCAGTCTCCATAGTTGAACATCATTAGTTGTGACATAGTTTCATTACGCACAGGTGAATGTGGGGCTGCGAAGGATGGGAACCAAACCAGGACCTCCTGAATGAGAGGTGAGAATCTTCTCCAACATCATGGTAGTTATCGGTTGTGCTACAGTTCAGCATATGGGTTTGCATAGGCCAGGACCGGGATTTGACCCTCGGACCTCATGATCCCTGGACCTTGTGGCTGCAAGAAAACTGCTCAACCTGCTGAGGCATCCCAGCATCCCCCCAATACCTTTTTTAAAAAAAGATTAATTGCAAACACATTCCTCTTCTTTCCTAATGTAATTGGTCTAATTAATGAAGCTCATTTTCAATTACTTTTGTTAAAGAAAACAAATAAAGTAAATAGTAATATCTAAGCTTACATTTATTTGGAATTAAACTAGTATTTCAAAATATTTTAGGGTATGTCGGGTTGGCTCAGTGGGTTAAGCACTCTCCTTGCAGCCCCAGGGTCCAAGGATTGAATCCCGGCCTGGCCCAAGCAGACCCATATAGTGAACAGGGGTGTGCCTCCAGTTCAGTTCTTGCTGGGGTGTGCTTCCCATGTGGGAGGCCCCCAGCCTGGTTACTGCCCTGTGCAGCCCCACACCCACCTGTGGAATGAAACCATATTGAAAAAAACAAATGACGTACAACTATGGAGACTGTTCTGAGCCCTCCCACCACCTCTGTCTCTTTCTATGTCTGTCTGTCAAAAAGAATACAAATTAAAATAAATATTTTAAAACTCTCTTACTTTCCAAGATTTTTACCCAAAATTTCCTGACTGTCATTTTAAAAAATTATAAAATATTTCAAACAGAAAAAATTCTTAACTTCAGTTAATAAGATGATCACTACCCAGATTTGACAGATGGTAACATTTATCTATATTCCTCAGGTTTCTCACTTAAAAAAAAAAAAAATTTTGAAGATTCTAGGAAAGTTGATACCTCCCCACCACCTTCCCCATCCCCCCTTCCCTAGAAGTAAACACTATCCAGTAGTCAGTGTGCATTAGCTCCATACGTATTCATATATTTTTGTTCTGCTCTATGTCCCCCCTTGTCCCTAGCCCACAAAAGCAATCTGCCCCTATATTCTTCTTTCTTTTACCATTGTTACCTTTACCATGGATGTTTACTTTTTTACTGCATTGGCACTTGCATAGAAATTTTGCACTGGAGTCCAAATCTTCCATGGAAGCTCATACACTACCACAATCCTTAGTCCAGAATCTGGAACTACACAGAAAAGCAATAATTCATGCCCTATAACTCAGCAAACCGAATTAGAGGAATATAGATTAAGGTAAAATTTATTTCCTCCTACCTCCTTGTACCCTCAACTATTGGCACTTCTTAACACAAAATCCTTCGGACTTCTCTCAACCTCTAGATTTAAATGGCTCTCACACACAATATTTTTTATCTAGTTTAAACTCCTTCCACAGTCCTGGGTATTCTTCAACAACAACTAGATGTCCCTCTCAAATCACCATGTCTAACACCTAACTCCTCTTTTCCCAAACACCTTTTAACTCCACCATCCTATTTTTATTAATAGAATCTTTATACCTCAAGTTTCTTAAACTTTTCAATTTTATCTAAACTCTTGTCATCCTTCTAGTCTCCCTTAACTAATTGCAACCAGTTACCAGATGCTTAGAATCATATTTAAAAATGTCTCACATCCATTTATTATCTTTCATTTTCATTGCCATCACCTTGGTTCAGATCCGTGTCACCTTATCCAAAGTGATAAACAAGCAGGTGTGTCCCAACAATGCTACCTCCCATGGGGAATTCTCCTCAAATGAAAAAGGTTGAATGTTCACACACTAACAAAACAATAAATACCCATTAACCTTTAAATACCCCTTTGAGACTATCAATTTCTTGCTTAAAAGCAATTAGTAACAAATATTGGAGCAGAAGAGGACCTAGATAATACAACCATCAATTATTTGTTCCTTGTTCTTTTCCAGGCACTTTCATAGACACTACAAGCATTGGCATACTTACCTATCACAATAACCTGGTAAAGTAGTTAATATTTCTCATAATATCTAGACAAAGTAACTAAGGCTTACAGATATTTGTTAATTTTCTTAAAGCCACTTTGGAGAGCCATCTGATAGTTTTAAGGTAAAATGAATATATGTAATATATATATAATATTATAATTCATTTAGGAAAAGCCTAGAGAAACTCTCACACATGTGCTAAGGAGACATGTATGAGGTTGCTCATAGCAGAATTCATTACAATAGAAAGAAAAAACTTGGAACAACTAGCAATGGCAATCAATAAGATAATGGAGACACATATTACTGTATATTCATACATTACAATACTATTCAGCAATTTAAAAGGATGATGTAGATTTACACATGTCATCATGGAAACATCACCAAAAAGAAATTATAGGGGATAAACAAGTTACAGAGAGATAGAACACAACTCTTTATATGAACTTAAACATTCCAAAAATATAACATGAATTACTGCATACCTAAAAAAAATCATAGAAGTATGGATCAGAAGTTACATGCACAGTTTTGATGGCAGATACCTATGTCAAGAAAGGGGAATAAGTTTCTGGATGAGTAAAAATTAAAAATTTAAATCAGTAATATTATATGTACATGAGATCTTTAATTACTGGTAATAAGGCAAAACCTTGTTAAGGATTTCATATTTTGCTATAATATTTGCTATTTGATATATAAGTATTGTCATATTTTTTAATTAAAATGTCTGGAGAAAATAATATTAAATCCAATATCACTAATAAATTCCTTATATTCCAGAATTGATAAAAAATATTAATACTAGAAGAAAAGAAGTGAATATTTAACTATCACATGACAATAGATATTTCCTTCAGATAAAAACTGATGCAAACATAAATGAAAATAGTCTTAGATTTGACTCTATCAGTAGTATAGAAGCACAAACACAATAAGCAAAACTGAAATGTATAGGATAATCTGAGAATATGTATAAGAAATAGGAGTATTATGGACTGAATGTGTGTGTGTCCTCCCATATGTTAAAGCCCTAACCCACTATGTGATAGTATTAGGAGGTGGGATCTTTGGAAGGTAAGTAGATTTAGATGAGGCACTGAGTGTGCAGTCCCACGATTGGATTAGTGCCCTCATAAGAAGAGTAAGAGACCAGAGCTCTCTTTTTCTTTCATCTGCCATGTAAGGACACATTAAGAAGGTGCTATTTGCAAACCAGGAAGAGGGTCCTTATGATAAATCAAATCTGCCAACACCTTGGTCTTCAACTTCTCAGCCTCCAGAACTGTGAAAAATGAATGTGTGGTGTTTAAGCCACTCAATCCAAGGTATTTTGTTATAGCAACCTGAGATGACGAAGCAATGATGCGAAGTGTAATATAATTTATATGTTTATTGCTCTCATAAATCTTATACATATGGTATAGAACACCCAAGAGAAAAATGTTTTTACATTATAAACTTATAATTCACAACAAAATAAATATAACTGGCCAGTGGTCATGTACAAAATAGTATTAAATATTACTAATAATAGAATAAATACAACTTAAGGATACTTTCACCTATAATTTATAACCACAACTTTACTTTGTCAAATAAGCAAAGACAAAACAAAATGTATAATATTAAAGGTCAATAAGATATGCTAATTTCATATGCAAATATTCTGAAAAAACAAGAGTTTTAAAAAACTCTGTTATACCCATTAGAATGGTCACTATAAAAGAAAAACAGAAAAGAACAAGTGTTGACAAGAATATAAGAAATTGGAATCTTTGTACATTGTAAATGGAAATATAACAAGTTATAATCGATAAAAAAACAACATGGAAATTCCTCAAAAAATTAAAACTACAATTACTACCTGATCCAGAAATATCACTACTTCTGGGTAAATAGCCAAAAGAATGTAAAGTGGGATTCTGAAGAGATACTTGCATAGCCACATTCACTGAAGCATTAGTTACAACAGCTGAGAGGTGGAGCAACCCAAATGTACACAAATGTATGAATGGACAAAGAAAAGATGGTAAATACACACAACAGAATAGCACTAATCTTTTAAAAAGAAGGAAATTCTGTCACATACTATAATACAGATGAACCTTGAGGACACTATATTAAGTGAAGTAAGCCAGTTACAAAAAGACAAATGCAGTATGATTCCATTTGCATGAGGTATTTAAAGTACTCAACTCAAAGAAACAGAACGTAGAATTGTGGTTGCCAGAGGCTGGAAGAGGAAAGAAATTGGGAGTTACTTAAAAGGGATAGAGTTTCAGTTTTGCAAGATGAAAAAGTTCTAGAGACCTGTTGCACAGTGTGAATATACTTAACACTACTAAAATGTACACACAAAAATGATTAAGATAATAAATTTTATTATGTGTTTTTTACCTCAATTAAAAAAAAGCTCTATGCATATCAGTGCCTTTGAAATTATAATACTACATCTAGAAATGTAATATAGAAAATCACTATAAATGAATAAAGGTGGTCAAAAAATTAAAAGGAACTATCAAATACACACAAAAACATGGCTACATCTTCTTTTGTATATAATGGCAGAGAACACAATCTAAACATTCAATCCAGGGGAAGAGTTAAATAGATTATAGTGCATTCATACAATAAAATACTCTGTATCTATTAGATATAATGTTTAAAATGATTATAAAAGTAAAGAAAGATGCCCATAATATATTAGCAGGTTGCTGTATAAACTTGCATTTGTTTTATTATTGATTTGGGGAGGTTTGAGAAAAAGAAACTAGTTTAAGAATAACTTCCTGAGTATATTTTTCTCTTTTGAGTTTCAACCTTTTAAATATGTATTATCTACAGGTTTCATTTGGTTACTGATCACAAGCTCATCTCTGAACTTGTCAGACACATCGCTCCCTAACAAAATTGTAAAATCTTTGAAGGCTAGAACTCCAGCACTGTTTTCTGACTGTTTTTATTACTATTCATCCTTGTATATCAAAAGCAGGATCAGGCAAAGTGAATACAGAAAATTAAACCCACAAATATTTATTGGATACCTATTATGTGCAGGATGTGGCTAGGTACTGAAGATATAGAGAAGCAGAAAGTTTGGTTTTTGTCTTCAAAAACTTCATTATCTTGTTAGAAAAGCTGTGCATACACAACAAACAATTTAAACCCTGGGTATACTTTGAGAAGAACTTGCAACATACATTAAATTCCCAAGATACAATAAAACAAGTTACTAATACTTTTTCTCCATACTTAGTATATAAAAGTATAACCAAATGGCCTAAAGTAAGTTAATGATTTTCTAAAATGCTTACCTGTACCCTTAGCTGTTTTGTTCACAAAAGTAATCTGATGATAATTAACATCTATGCCAGTTTCAAAATGTTAAGGCCAGATCAAATTAGTGAAGATCTTCCAAGAGTTTAAAAACAAAATTCCCATAGGGATTCATTAAAATTGTGCTGTCAACAAATACACTAGTTTGGATTTTTAGCCTAGTTTGACAGCAGAAATCTTAAAAAAAAAAGAATTAAAAAAGAAAAGAAGGAAGAGAGGAAGGAGAGGGAGGAAAGAAATGGAGGAAGGAAGGAAGGAAGGAAGGAAGGAAAGAAGGGAGGAAGTGAGGATAGAAAGGAGGGAGGGAGGGAGGGGAAAAGGGAGGGTGGGAGAAACAGAGGGGAAGGAAGGAAGGAAGGAAGGGAGGAAGAAAGAGAAAGGGCAGAGGGGACCTATCCAGACCTATTACTATCACCTAACTTACATAGCCTGGCTTATATATCCTACAGTTGGATGTTTCATAGTTTTCTCAAATTTGACATGTCTATATTTTATTTCCTGATCCACATTTAAAAATCAGTTCTTCTTATGGACCTTTCCACATTAGCTGATAACAACTCCATCCTTTCAGACGCTCAGATCAAAACACTTGGAGTCATTCTCAACTTTTCTCTGTTGTACAAAACCTGAACTCCTTTTGCTCCTTCTACTGCTACCTGCTAACTTGAATGAGCCAACCACGTGTTTCTTTTGGATTTCTGCAATTGCCTCCTGCTTCTATCTTTGCCATGCCATGCCATACTCCCCAGATTATGAAGTCTGACAATTCAGTTCATGAGCTGGCCACTGTGTACTTATATTAGCAGCACTATACAAACAACTCGGTAAGGTTTCTTAACCTTGGTATATCAGTGTCCCACAGCTGTGTTTGTGTCTATGTGTGGTGATATCTTGCTGAGTGGCATTCATTATTGTTGTTGCATGTTTTTGTGTGCCATCAAGAGAATGTCAGAGATTAAATTAGAATGATAAACAAATGTTAAATTTCTTGTTGAACTTGGCAAGAGTGGAAGTGAAATCAGGGACATGTAAGTCCAAGTTTATGGGGATAATGTCATGAAGAAAATGACAGTGTACAAATAGATTAAATTTTTTTTTATGCCATTGCTGTGGGTAATACCAAATAGTGTTTCTTTTTTTTGTTTGTTTTGCTTTTTTTTGTTGTTTGTTTGTTTTTTAATTTATTGTTAAATTTGATGAGGTTACATTGGTTGGTAACAATTAGACAGTTTACAGATGTACAAGTCCACCTCACATCATTCATGCATCGTATTATGTGCCCATCACTCAGTATCAGTTCCCCTTCCATCACCTTATATCTAGTGCCCACTCCCACCTCCCCCCACAACTGTCCCCCCGC
>PVKE010025094.1:0-23313 GCA_004027555.1 Craseonycteris thonglongyai
ATGAGGGTTCCTTTTTGTCCACAGCCTCTCCAGCACTTGTTATCCCTTGTCTTGTTGATTATAGCCATTCTAACAGGTGTGAGATGGTATCTCATTGTGCGAGCCACGTGTCTTAATGAGACAGATAGGAAGGGAATGGGCTTAGGACCTTGATTAACAAGAAGTTTCACCGACTCCTCTACCTCAAATCATCCTGTGTTTGACACAATACATTTTACCC
This sequence comes from Craseonycteris thonglongyai, assembly GCA_004027555.1. Lineage (NCBI taxonomy): Eukaryota > Metazoa > Chordata > Mammalia > Chiroptera > Craseonycteridae > Craseonycteris > Craseonycteris thonglongyai. Next base: position 221 of record PVKE010025094.1, read on the forward strand.
TTTAGCAACGCACATCTGGTAAGGTTTGGATTTGAAAAAGGCAAGTGCCACCTTAGTAAAATGACAGAAAAGTGACTGTGAAAAGAGAACCAGGAACATGCAGGCAAAACTGGGCACTTTTAGGAAAAGGTTCATGTGGAAATTGAGAATCTGGAAACGGATTCCCTGTACCCGTCCTCTCGTATCCCCAGGGCTGCACAAATCCAGTTCCAAGATTTTGCCCTAAAGAGCTGTCATACCATGGCAACATGTGGTATCGCTCTTGTCTCCATGTTCTAGGGAAACCTATCTTGTTGATAAGGAAGCTTCAAACAGATTGGATGCACTGAACACTCAGGTTGGGTGGGCAAGGGTGTGTTCTTTCCCAAAATTTATTTATAAATGCATTTTCTAATTGAAGTATCATAGAGGCACAATGACTCTCTATGACTATTCGTGAATGAAATGTATTTTGCACCTGTTACCCCCAACTGAGTGGGTTCTGGATTCAGTACCAAGGCAGGTGCTGGTTTGCTCCATGATTCAGGACAAAGGCAAGTCCCTGAAGATTCTGTCCCTCACTCTGGTCTTGGTGTAGCAAAAGTATTTGCTAGATGAGTTGACCCAGACAGTTTATACAGCTTAACCTGGAATATTTCAAGTATGTGTTAATTTATGCCGATCTACCACTTTCTGAGAAAAAGAAAAGACAGGCTACATAATAAATGTGAAGTTATTAATAAACTATTTATATAAGATATTATATAAGAATACTGGCTCATAGTAAAATAAAAAATCATTTTGTGTGTAATTTATTATGAATCATAAAAATATTACATAGATACTGCATAGACTGAATATATTAACAACTTTTGAAAGCAATCCTGCTTGTTCTTTTTCAATCTATTGTGTTTTTTTAATATTTATTTTATTTTTTGAGAGAAGATGAGAGAGAGAGACAGACAGACAGACAGAGAGAAGGGGGGAGGGCCCAGAGCAGTCTCCATAGTTGTACATCATCAGTTGTGACATGGCTTCATTCCACACAGGTGGATGTGGGACCATGCAGGGCAGAAACTGAAATGGGGGCTCCCACATGGCAAGAGAGCGCCTTCACCACCGAGCCGTCCCAGTGGCTACCAGTTGTGCTACAATTCAACATATAGGTTCGCATGGTCGGGGCTGGGAATTAGACATTGAACCACGGGATTGTAAGACAAGCACTCATCTGCTGAGCTATCCCACATCCTCCAATCTATTTAAAAATTGTCCTTTTCTTCCTTTATAACTAGGACAGTATTTTATTTTCTGAGAATCACATTGGCCTTTTAGAGTGATTAATATTAACTGTTTGTCCAATAATGAACAATTTGTTATCAGAGTGCTAAAAAGTTGGGATGTATTATCTAAAATGCAATTTTTCTAGACTTAAGAGTCGTGTCAAGGTTGTATAGACTGAAAAAGTGCAACTTACTAGCTAGCATGTTTGCTTTTCTCCCATTCAATATGTAAAGCAATTGTCCAGCATCTCTCCCTTCTATTCAATTTCACCCACTCACAATCATGAATTAACTGAACTTGGTGTCAAGGTCAATTGGTCCATCATCTATGTTTTAGCATTAAAGGTTCTTTTTTTCCCCCTTTTTTTCCTGGTAGCATCAAAGAACTGGAAAGGATTCAGAGAGAGAATGGCGGAGGTGGATAGAGTGTGAGACAGAGATGATAGTGGCACAAAACTTAGGCTAGGAATGCGAGTGTTTTCAACTAATGCACATGTTTTGGCTGCTGCTGTATTATATTTTCTCCCACTGGGGAAAATTATTTTGAGGAGGAGTTGTGTGGTTTGGCACAATGGATTTGTTACAAGTCTGAAATTAAATGTACCCAACGTACTTAGGTCTATATTAGAATTCTCCAAAATGTTGAAATGAGAATGCCAAGTAGCCTGTAGGGTTCAGATCATAATTAAATTATGGCCTCTTCTATTCTTCTTTGGACTATGTGGGACAGGGGCTATGAAAGTTTTTGTTACTTTTGTTTTTTAATCCTTATAATGTGAGTAATAGTTTCTCCAGGGCTTGGTGGGATTCCTGCCACTTCTTGCCACATCTCAAAGCAAGGGTGGCCATTTCTTCTGTCTATCTGCATAAACTTTCCACTGGATGGAGCGCAGATCTAGTGGGAAAATCTCTAACTTGGGAGCTGGAACCAGGACTCTCAGTCATATCTTCAACAAACTAGCTCACCTTGGGCAAGTTGCTTCTTACCTGTTGTCCTCAACATTTTCACCTTTAAAATGAGAGAATTGGGGGATATCAGGATAGCTCAGCAGCTGAGCACTTGCCTTGCAATAGCAAGGTCCGGGGTTCAATTCCTGGCCCCCACCCATGCAACCCCATATGCTGAACTGTGGCACAACTGGTAACCACTGGGATGACTTAGCAGTGAAGGTTCTCACCTTCCATGCAGGAGGCCCCTGGTTCCGTTCCTGCAGTATGTGGCCCCACATCCACCTGTATAGAATGAAACTATGTCACAACTAATGATATACAACTATGGTGACCTATACTATACTGCTCTGGGCCCTCCCTACTTCTCTCTCTCTCCCGCCTTTTCTCAAAAAATAAATAAAAATGTAATTAAAAAAACAAAATGAGAGGATTCAAACTTAGGTGACTGCTAAGGTCCCATTAACTTTAAATACTCTTTGGAGAAGGAACTGGCAAAATATGGGATTTGTCTTTAAAGGTGCAGTCTCACTTTCTGAATAATATTTTATAATAATATTTATATATGTATACCTTTGACATTATAAATGGTGCTAACATGCTCTTGTGCAGCACTGGAAGAAGAGTCGGTTCACGATGTGTAAGAGGCAACAGGAAGCTCAGCACTGGGTTTGCTAGGGCTGCAACAACAAAGCACCACTGGCTGGGCGGCTGAAATAATGGAAAGGGATCATCTCACAGCTCTGGAGGCTGGAAGTCTGAGGTCAAGTTTCAAGAGCGTTGCCTCCTTCTGGGGCTCTGAGAGAGAACCTGTTCCACGCTTCACCCTCAGATTCTCATAGCTTGCTGGTAATATTTGGTGTCCATCGACTTGTACATCACAACCAAAATGGTTTCTCCGTGCGTGTGTGTGTTCAAATTTTCCCCTTTTCTAAAAACATCAGTTACATTGAATTAGGGACCCACAGTACTCCAGCATGACCTCATCTGTTGTTGTTTCTTTTAAGATTTATTTTATTGTTTTTTTACAGAGAGAGAGACAGACAAACAGACAGACAGAGAGAAGGGGGAAGGCCCAGAGTGGTCTCCATAGTTGACAGCATTACTTTTCCACATAGTTTCACTCCACAGGTGGGCGCGGGGCTGCTCAGGGCAGGAACTGGGCCGGGGGCTCCCACATAGGCCCCGGTAAGAACTGAACTGGGGGTACACCCCAGTTCAGCATATGTGTCTACCTGGGCCAGGGCCGGGATTCAATCCTCAGGCCCCGGGGCTGCAAAGTGAGCGCTTAACCCGCTGAGCCATCCCGGCTCCCCCATGACCTCATCTTAACTAACATATCTGCTACAACCTTACTTACAAACACGGCCATGTTCTGGGTACTGGGCTGTAGGATTTAACATCGGAACTGTGGGGGCCACAATTCAACTCACTAGATAGCAGGCCCCCATTTTGAGTAACGTGAGGAAATCTTGAGCCATCCTACTCCATCCCTGCCAGTGTCTCCTCTCTGCATACACTCCCCAGCAGTCACTTAAGAGCCTCCTCGGTTAACAGATGATCAGTGGTGGTGGTATTGCAGCGCTTGTGCTCTAGAACCCTAGTTTACATAATAATGTCTCCCTGACCTCACTTCATCTCATCACATAGGCACCGCATCCTCTCTCATCATCACAAGAAGGGTGAGCACAGTACAAGAAGATATTTAGAGAGAGACCACGTTCATGTAACTTCTATTAAAGGTATTGTTATAATTGCTCTATTCTATCATTTGTCGTTGTTGTTGATCTCTTACTGTGCCTAAGTTAAAAATTAAAATGTATTATAGGTATGTATGCATAGAAAACAACAGTACATATAGGGTTCAGTACTATACGTGGTTTCAGGGGTCCCCTGGGGTCTTATACCCTGCAGATAAGAGGGGGACTACTGTGCTTGGAATAGTGTGAGGCTGACCAGACATACCATGTTAAATGGGACAGAAAACAACGGTGCTGTCCTGTTTCAAACTCTACATGTGGCCAGCCTAGTCTCACTGGGCTGAATTCAAGGTGTCGGTAGGCTGACCGTGTGTACTCTTAGAAACGGGACTGTACTGTTGTTTTCTGTCCCATTTCAAACAGTACGTTTGGTCAGCCTAAATAGTGCTAAAAACCTGAGGTTCTAGATATGACAAACTGTTTAACTTACTTGGGTCACACTTTGTCAACAATTTTGTGATGGGCTTCTAAGGTTGGCTCAAGTACACTGCTTTCATCCTTCAATCCCTCCTTGATTGCAAAAATGAGTCAGAGTTTGTAGTTTTCCCTTCCCCCCTTCTTCAAGAAGCCATTACTCCTAAAAGACAAAAGTATCTCATGCAATCAACTTATTAGTTTGTCCATCCATCCTGCCTCAAACCAACAATTTCTGCCTCAGTCTCAATGCCTTACCTCCAATTTTAAACATGAAAATGCCTCCCTAAATGTGTATAGCCACCACAAAATAAAAATGACATCCGTGTGTCTAGACGTCATGGATGATGTAGAAGTGCCTGCTCTTAATGAGCTTAAAGTCTAATTCAGGAGACCAGAACTGCACCTTTCAAAAATGTTGGGGAGGCCGGGATGGCTCAGGGGTTAAGCATTTGCTTTGCAGCCACGGGGACCAAGGATCGAATCCCTGCCCCAGCCCATGCAGACCCATATGCTAAACTGGGGTGTGCTTCCCATGTGAGAGGCCCCCAGTTTGGTTCTAGCCCCCAGGTTTGGCCCCTGAGTCAAGGGGGTGTGCCTCCTATGCAGGTGGCCACCAGCCCAGTTCCCACCCTGCACGGCCCCTGCCCACCTGTGGGGAACAAAACCATGTTGTAAACTGATGATTGTACAACTATGGAGACTGCTCTGGGCCCTCCCCCTTCTCTCTGTCTCTCTCTGTCTCTGTCAAAAATGATAAAAATAAATATTTAAAAAATATTAAAAAGAAAACATTAACATGCAATGCAAGGTAATAGACTCTTAACTAAAACACTTGGCAGATTCACTAACTCAAGAATAAGCTGTTAACATGTGCTTTATGCAGTGAAATTTCTGTGTCCAGGTACCATTTTAGTCCAGTTTCATAGCAGCACTAGCAGCAGTTGGCATTCTCTTGGGCATTGTGTTTTTCCTATCACACTTTTTTAGGGCATCATTAGTAAAAACTCCATGCAACTCACCAGTGCATGCACAACTACCCTAACTCTCCAGAGCTGGAGGTAGTAGCATTCTCCAATTCTTGCATTAGTGTTAAAAAAATATATTAGTGGCACGTTTTAAGCAGACTTTGTGTCTTGAATTGGATATCATGGCTGCAGAGTTGATACATATGAGTTTACTGTGGGGATGTCTATAAGAACTTCTATTAATATTTATTTGTTACTTTTCATTGAAGTATAATATACATACAGAAAAGTGCGCATATCATTAACTCAATGAATATCCACAAATTGAACACATTCATGAAATCAGAAACTAGAATGAGAAAGAAAATGTCCTTTTATGGTCCCTTCCAGTCACTATTCCTAAAAGTGAAATGATTATTCTGCTTTTTAGTATACAGTATATAAATGAAATCATAAGGAATACATATTCTTTTAAAGCATGTCCCAAAATTCATGCAAGAAGTAATTTTTATAGAAAACACAGGTTTATAATTAAAAACTGTAAATTTTCATTGCTCAACAATGAAAACGTGTTGTTCTTTTGTGTAGCGCTCCATTTTTAATAGTCCTGAACTGTCAGCTGACACACTGTCTTTTTTTTTTCGTTGGCAACACTTTACCGCACAAATGACGCAAAATACAAATCTTGTGTGAATTTTGGGACACCCTTTACATCTAGCTTCTTTTGCTCAATAGTGTGACTATGATATATATGTCATATATATCATATATAGTCATATATATATGATAGATATATATATGAGCTATAGATATATATCTCATATATATACAATTTTATTTTAGGGGAGTAAAGATACACACACATTTCTGTTAGGCAAAAATCTAGAGTAGTTGCCCATCAAAAGGTCCGCATCTGTAGGGACTGCCAGGCTGGCTCAGCAGGTTGAGTGCTCATCTTGCAGTCCTGAGGCCTGAGGACTGTATCTGAACCCCAGAACATGCGGGAGGTCCCCCGCTGAACTCCAGGACAGGCAGGAGGCCCCTGGTTTGGTTTCTGCCCTGCACAGCCCCATACCCAAGTGTGGAGTAAAACTATATTGAAAAGTCAAGACGTACAGCTATAGAGACTGCACTGGGCCCTCCCCTTTCTCTCTGACCCTGTCTGTCTCTCTTTCTGTCTTTGTCAAAAACAATCCAAATAAATCTTTAAAAAGTATTCATATGTCGCTTTAGTAGATAATGCCAAATAGTGTTTCCAAGTGTTATACCAATTAACACTCTCATCAGAAATGTAGGAGTATTCTAGGTGCTCCACATTCTTACCAATATTTAGCCATTTTACTTTAAGTTTAGCTATTTGAAAGGTGCGTAAAAGCATCTCGTTGTGGTTTCAATTCGTGTCTTTGATGACTAATAAAGTTGACTATCTTTTTATGTGTACTATCCCTTTGACATTCTCACTGTTGCAGTGTCTTTTACATCTAGTCCATTTTTCTACTGAACTGACTTAAACATTTTTTTATTTGGAGGAATATTTCTTATATTTTGAATCCTTTGTCAGATATATGTGCTGTTAATATCTTCTCCCATTTGGGGTTTGACTTCTTTCATGGTTTTATTGATATCTTTTGATGAAGAGAAGTTCTTAGTTTTAATATAATCTTGTTTACTACTATTTTATGGATAGTGGTGTTTTTCTTCTGACAAAGATATCTTTGTCAACTCTAAGTTCATAAAGATATCTTCATATGTTTTCCTCTTTCATTAGCTTACCTTTTACCTTTAAATCTATGATCCAACTGGAATTCATTTTTCGTGTATATTATCAAAATACTTTTCCCCCTCAAAGAATATCCAATTGATCCAACATAATTTACTTAAAAGATAATCTTTTTCCAGTGAAATGGCAATATCGCCTTTGTTACAAATCAGGTAATCGTATTAGGAGCTGATGTGTTTCTAAATTCCAAATTCGTCGGTTGGTCAGTTTGTCTATCTTTGTGCCCATACCACACTTCATAGTTCCCATCATTATAAAAATAGTGTTTGTTGTCTGGTGGTGTAAGTAACTCGCTTGTTTTTGTCCTTTAATTTGTGAGCTGTTTTTTTTCTTTTAACACAGAAACAATGTTTGGACTTCATGAGGCCTACTAAGTACGTATTATGTGACATCTACAATGTGACACTGGATTGCATGTGGATGCTGGGCAGGCAGCTAGATTCATTTAGTAGCTGGCCAATGTTTTCCTTCATGGAACTCTGGACTTATGTCTTGTCAAAATCAGCCAGCACTAGGTGCCACACACTGCTCTTTGGGACTGCTTGTGAAGAGGGCACATCGACACTGTATCTGAGTGCCACACTTTGTACATGTCACAGAACAGGACTGGTGGTGTAGACCAGAGGTGTTCAACCTTTTGGCTTGCCTAAGCCACATTGGAAGAAGAATTGTCTTGGGTGACCTATAAAATACACTAACTGATAAGCTTTAAGAAAAGCCACACACACACACACACACACACAAAATCTTATAATGTTTTAAGAAAGTTTACAAATTTGTGTTGGGCTACATTCAAAGCCGTCTTAGGCCATGTATGGCCCATGGACTGCAGGTTGAATAAGTTTGTTGCAGATCTTACCTTAATGCAGATCGCCATAGGCCAACCAGTGATTCTACGAGAACTCTTGCCCTCTTGCAACTGACTGTGGTAGGATCTATAAACACCATGAAAAGGCAGAAAAGAAAAGCTGGTTTCTACCGAAGGCCATGTGAAACAATGAGTGTGGCCAGGGTCCAAAGAGGTGGGTAGTGAAGGCTGCTGGTATCCAGGTACAGATGGACTAGACCTGGGCTCACGCTCTGCTCTTCTGTGGCCAGGTTTCCATCTATACATGTCTTATGGTGAGCTTCCCAGCCTTCGTTTTATGTGAGTAAATTACTCACACAAAAATAATTCTTGGCTGAAAAGAAGTCACTGAATGGGGCCTGTGAGCTGCTCTAAAGGACCAGTGACGACCTGCTAATGGGAATGTGTCATGTTCCTGGCCTCCCAAGGTATCACACACTAACACTGGACTTCTTAGTTTAAACAAGACTCGACTTTTTCCCTGTATCTTATACCATTAAGGCACAAGGAGATATATTTTTTTTCCTGGGGTGAATTAAATCACTTTCTCTATATACTGGAACAAACCTGAAAAAGTTTCCTTCTAATTATATTTTGTTTTATTGCTTGATTGCTGACTTCCGTTAGAATAAAAATTCCATGAAGGCAACAACGTTATGTCACTCAATAGCTATTATGGAAAGAGTGAATGAGTGAACCAATCCTATGCTAGACTAATGAGCAGATCTGGGCCGGGGGTGGGGGGGGAAGGGGGGAGCATTGCTATGAGGAAGAACCATGGAATGAAGAATGATACTGAAGCTATTATGGGAATATTTCTGTCACCACAGAAACCAAAGGAGTTTCATCTAAGAGCCTACAATGAAGTGACAAATATAGGCAAGTTTTGTGAAAATGGGACCCAGGTGTTTGTTCCATATACTGTTGCAATTATCTTCTACTCTAGGGAGTGTAGGTACAATAGGGGCATGAATGGGACTACTGTATTTGAAAAAGTTGGATACAGTGTATTTTTTCTTTGTTTTAACCTATCTATCATGCTTACCTTGACAATTGTCTCTGAAATCACTCAGAATTCCTCTTCTTTTTTTTTTTTTTAAGATTAACTTTATTGTTTTTGACAGAGAGGTAGATAGAGAGAGACAGAGAAGGGGGAGGCCTAGAGCAGTCTTCATAGTTCCACATCATTAGTTTTTTGACATAGTTTCATTCCACAGGTGGACGCAGGGTGGGAACTGGGCCAGGGGCCTCCCGCATGGGAAGCACACCCCAGTTCAGCATATGGGTCTGCACGGCTGAGACCGGGACTTGATCCTTAAACCCGAGTCTGCAAGTTCAGCACTCAACCTGCTGAACCACCCCAGCATCCACACTCTAAGAATTCTTATAGCATTTCTGACAGAAAATAGAAAAATAAAAAATTATTTTTTGGTCAATCTGAGAAGCTGAGAATTAAATTAGAAACCAAACTTGATATCAATAAGATTGCTGAAATTCAGGAAAAACTCATATTTTTAAGCTATTCTCCCAAAAACAAACAAAAGGTCTCCTTACTATTTTAGCTATAAGAACAAAGTTAATTATTAAACATAATATCTTTCCTCATATGGTTCAGTTTCTCATTTAGAAACAAACATCTATGAAATTAAATTCCCTGTAGAAAAGTGTTATTTTTTTTTGTTGTTGTTGTTTTTAAAGATTTATTTTATTGATTTTTGACAGAGAGAAACAGAGACAGAGAGAGACAGAGAGAAGAGGGAGGGCCCAGAGCAGTCTCCATAGTTGACATTAGTTTTCCATATAGTTTCACTCCACAGGCGGGCACAGGGCTGCGCAGGGCAGGAACTGGGCCAGGAGCCTCCACATAGGCCCCGGCAAGAACTGAACTGGGGGCACACCTCAGTTCAGTATGTGGGTCCGCATGGGCAGGGGCCGGGATTCGATCCTCGGTCCTCGGGGCTCCAAAGCGAGCGCTTTACCCACTGAGCCATCCCAGCTTTCCCAAGTTTTTTTTAAACAGAGCAAAATAGCATTTCATAGGCCAAATCTTTAAGATCTCTCTCTCTCTCTCTCCCTCTTCCTCTCTCTCTCCTATCTATCATCTATCTATCTATCTATCTGTCTATCTATCTATCTACCTACCTACCTACCTATCTCCATCTCTCTCTCTCATCTCTAATATCATTTGTTCAGGATAGTTGTCCTGGCCAGTATTCCCAGTCCCACAGAGATTTCAGGGAGGGTCCTTAGCATAAGCAGCCTCAATGATCCTATTGACTTCTTTTTTGACTGGGTGAGAGGTTTCCAGCAACATAGCCCCAAGATCCTACCTCTAAGAAAGTAGATCTCTGCCCATCCTAAATTAAGAGGATAGTTTGCACTCAAAAAGATTGTTGAGGAGGTGCAAGAGCAATCTAGAATCCTACCTGCTTTGTCTGCCAAGTCTTTTCCCCAGAAATTCTGCCTGAACATTTATCCTAATTCGAGTCACTTTCTGTGAACAAATGGGGGAGCCACATCTTTCTTTAACAATCTTCTAAGTTAGATCTATTCCATCCATTTTTCTTTAGTATCCGCTAATTCAGGAGGATTTTCCATGTTCTGACTGTGTCCCAGACTTGAGAGAGGCGCTGGGAACGTGAAATACTGAAGCCATGGCCTCTGCTCCCTTGTGGCCTCGCTGCTGGAAGAATGGACGAGTACACATTCATGTGGTAGGGAACAGGACAGAGGTAAGGCAGGGAGATCTGGAGGCGGCATCCTTAACCTTCACATTTTGCAAACGAAATTTGGTTTTCCTTTGCATCATTCCCTGTCTTCCCACATCCCTCAGTTTCGCTTTTTCCTGTTTTATTTCACCCTTAGGAAGGGGAGGGGTGCAATTTACCCACATGCTGCGATGATGTGATCATTTCCTTCTGTAATAAATAAAGCAGGCTTTTGAATTTCTCTACCTCATGGGGCTGTCTGAGGAGCAAATGAGATAATTTGGAAGAGGGCACTCTCTGAAGCATGGACATTATGTTGGGAATCAACCCCAGGTTTCCACTGTGAACCACCATCTAGGCAAGTTCATTACCTCCTAGCAGGGAGCCTTTAGGAAATCCCATCAAAGAGGTGGGCATTTGCCTTCTGGGCATGTGGTCGTGAAGGCCAGGTGAAGCCAAGGGCCTTGGGGAGATGCCCTCCTTGATTCATTTCCTTATGTCTTAATTTGTTTGCAAACGAATTCTTTCTGGATTTAAGGGGCTCTCCATAAGGGTCCTGGATGAAGATTCTGGTGACTTTGTACACAGCTATTCTCTTTTAATGTCCCTAATTGATTCCTGTTGGACCCCTCTCTTAGCAACATGGCCCACTGTGCAATTCTTGCCACCACATTCCCAATTTGAGGTACCGTATTCTGCTCTCACACTGGGTATTGCCCCTAAGACATGAGCCCGGGAGTGACAAGGGCTGAACAGTGACCCCTGACCCCTCAGTGCTGAGTGGAATTCCTAAACGGAGTTCCTGAGGCCTGATTCTATTAAGCAGAATGCTCACCCCACTTGAATTGTGCCTGTATCTGTTTCTCCAAAAATAATCTTAAAATTTCATGGCTACTGTCTTACCTGCTCAAAGCTTAATGCCAATCTCATAGAGCTTGTTTTTGAGCAGATGCTAAGCATTTTGTATATATTCATATAGTTTGTTTTTACATAAACTGGTCCCAACGTAGTTCAACTTTCTGGGTGTTTCATTTCCAGAAGTAGGATCTTCCCCTTCTGGAATTGGCTGCTACGCAGCAGGGACAATGTGATTGCTCACACAGTGGCAGTTTAAGGGTTAGCATTCATTTTCTTCAGGATTCAAACTGTGATGCTTGGATTTGGGGATCTTCTGAATATTGAAGTTAGTCTGCAACTTGACACAATAGGAGATAACATAATTCTTTTATAACCACACTCAGAAAGCGCGGTGTCATTTGCATTATTTTTTGACAGGAATATTTTTTACCTGACAGATTAAAGTTTATTTTCAGTGTTGAAAGCAAATCTCACCCCCAAACTATTCATTATCTTTGCATGGTGGGCATATAAGTCTCCTTATAATCAAATAATGCTTATTCTAACTTTCTTCAGGTGGGAAGGATCAGGGAATAAGTCAGTTGTCCCATAGTAAGAGGTCTGCATTTATCGAACTTAAAACTGCCTTCCAGGCTGATTTTCTTCTTTTTTTCTTTCAAACAAACAAACAAATTAAGCAATATATTTCTGCTTGGACACGGGGCTCGAGCCCCTAGATGTAGTGGGATGGTTAGCACACTGGTTCTGTTCAGCTACAAAAATAGCTAGCGCAGAATGACTTCTGATTTCTCTTGGTGATTTTTGGCCAGAAATGCCAACTTTTTGAGCATGTAAACTCTTTTTAAAAGTTAAAATAAAAATTTGCACACTTACCATATTATATTATAAAGTTGTACTCTTAATAGGCTTTGCTGGGACAATTTGTGTGTAAACACGGATTCTAGAGCCCCTCATCATAACTCTTTCTGTCTTTGGATAGAAAATCTGGGACAGGAACGAAGGAAACCAAGTGCCTACTGGTTTAGCTAACTCTGGGTTGGCCACCAGGAAGGATTTCAGAGGTCTGATCTGACTCCTTCTTGGCACCCTCTAATGAGCAGTTGAACTTAGACCTAAATTGGGCTTCATTCCCTGCCTGGAGTTTTCCTTTGAAAGCCCCTGGGTCCTGCAGCCTGTGGGTGGCATTGTTGTAGGATGTCCAGGCTACGTATGCAAATGATTCATGTCCGGAGTGGGTGGCCCCTGCAGGCCTTTCGCAGAAGACTTGTGATTGTTTCAAAGCTTCGTGAAGGAGCCACACAGAGCTCTCAGGAGGCCTATGAGCAGTTTACTCTCTCAGACCTCCGCCAGCCAAGTCCACATTACCCAAGGTGAAGCTGAGGTTAGGTTGCTCTGGCGTGCTTCTCAGCAGCAGAGAGACTGATTGGTTTTTCAAATGTTGACCTCCCTGTGGCCTATTGGAAGGCCCTTTGTGGTCACTGGAGCCAGCATTTCATAGAGGAAGGAGTGCTAGACACATCCCGTAAGAGTGAACTTGGAGGTGGAGGGTATATGGCAAGGGCCATTCTCCCTCTGCTCGTCCGTGGATTACTCACATCTGGACTCGGATCTGTTCTCTTCCTCCGGTGGTATTCTTGAGAGGTCACTGAGCTTTCCCTCTGTGGTTGGGCCCACCTACGTGGGGCCCAGAGACAAACTTGCTCTTGAGGCACACTGGAGAGTGGAGACGTGGGGAGTGTATTTGGAAACCGTGTCAATTCTCAGAGAAAAGGAAGATCAGCGTAATTCCTCTGCAAGCACACCCTGTACCAGACGTGGGGGCCGGCATTTCTCCTGGGAAAGGAGCCGGCTCATCCAGGTCTGAGGGAGTGGCTGTCCAAACTGAACAAAGCCTCCAGGGTTGGAAGGAGCCCACCCTGCTGGGCTCTGCCTGCAACATGCAGCCCGAGTATCGCTCCTTATGTAAAACCAGCCTTTGCCATCACTAACCCCAGCTTCCTGTTTTGAAGCAGCAACATAATGAACCCTCTGCAGTTTGTTTGTTTGACTAAGGAATATAATTCTGTGTGGCTCCCTGAGTGGAAAGATAAAATTCAGACGGTCAGGAACTGTCAGATTTTTTTTTTTTTTTTTTTTTTTTAGGCCACAGGAAGTGGGACAGAAAAAAACACACGTGTTTTAAGTTAGCTTTAAGCCTAATTGTAAGTAAGTGATCAGAACAACTACAAGCCATTGGGGACTTGGGAAGGCAGGAACCTCCCCTGCTCTGTCAGGTAAAGCAGGGACTGCCCAGGAGCTGAGCCTTAGCTAACTCTGAATTTAAGAGTGAATTTCCTTGAGACGTCAACTTCAGCAAGGAGCTACCTTTTACGTGGGAAATTGAGTATTTCGGGAGAAGAAGCAAATTAGCCTTGGCACTACTCTGGCTGTATAAAAAGTCCAGCAATTGCACTGATTACCAAGAAGAATAGAAGAGGAAAATGAAAGCCTTGGAAATACTAAGTGACCAATTTGACCCAAGACAACCCACAACTTCATAGTCACAATATCCCTGTTAATATAGCAACCAAATTATCATATCCTGTTTATGTGCATGATTGCTCTTAATCTTATTTGGGATAAGAATTGCTTTGAAGGAAGACTCAAGAATCTTCAGTGATGTCTGCAGTTGGTATTAGAAACTGAGGAGATTCCAGAAAAACTCAGCGGTTGAGCACTTGCCTCACAATTGTGAGGTCTGGGGTCTGATTCCCAGTCCTGGCCTGGCCATCTGCTGCACTGCAGCGCAAGTAGTAACTGCTGGGGTGGCAATGAAGGCACTCCCCTCTCATACATGAGTCCCCCAGTTTGGTTCCTACCTCACACAGCCCCACACATCCACCTGTATGGAATGAAACTATGTCACAACTAATGACGTGCAACTATGGAGACTGTTCTGGGCCCTCCCCACTTCTTTCTCCCTTTCTATTTCTCTCTCACCCTCTCTTAAACTGTAACATACATTGTAAAAGAAAAAAGAAAAGAAGAAGAAGAAGAAGCGGAGGTGCTTTACCACAGAGCTATTCATGCCTGGAGATGGAGGAGGAGATAGATTACCACTCTGATTCCTCAACAAGCTACAATTCTTTTGTATTCAGAGTAGACAGAGATGCCAACCATCTCTATAAGTGCTACTCTCAGGGCAATAGCACGAGCTAAGTCAAGAGATGCCAAAGAATGTCCCGGCTTCTGTGGCATTTCGGGTCTCACCCATTTGCTGCCGCTTTCAGTGGGTCTAACAGAAGACTTGTGTATTGGGGCACATGTGAGGTGAAAGAGCAGCCAGTGAAGGAATACTTGTGTACTGTGGTTCCTTTCCCCTTTCCTCTCCAACTTTTTGTCATCGAAACTTAATATTAGAAACTAGGGAGAAATTAGATCTAGTATTTCTTCTCTTCCTTATTCCCCCAATTAAAATATAAATCCATAGAGTTTCCTCAAAGAATGACACATCCCTCCATTGAAGTTACTCTCATCCTGCAGTGAGTATCAACAGTTCTTTTTTTTTTAATTGAATTTATTAGGGGTGACATTCATTAGTAAAATTATATAGGTTTGAAGTATGCAATTCTATAATACATCATCTGTGAGGGCTGTTTAGAATAAATCCAGCCATAAATGCCTCCATTTTTCATATTACATGGCTGGATACTTTCCAGACAGCTCTTGTATATATTGCATTGTGTGTTCACCACTCAGAGTCTGAGTATCAACAGCTCTAACAGTCTGTCAGTGACGTGAGCCGAAAGAGCCGGCTTATCACCAAGCCTGGCTGGTACAGTGAGTGCCCTGGAGAGTCACCTTCTGCCCCGGCAGCTTCTCTCTGTTGTGGTGGCAGCAGGATCTACTGGGAGATGACCATGTCACGAGCCACCAAGCTCAGGTCTGGATCCTAGCCTTAATATTTACTAGTTGTGTGATTGGAGCAAGTCTTAACACAAACTCTCCGAGTTTCAGTTTTCTCATCTATAACACGGTCATTTCTCTTTTATACGCAAAGTAGGGATTTAGCATTCTAATTAGAACTATGAAAAATGGATGATAAAAGCTCAGATGACAAAGAAAAAGAAAAAAGCCATTTTTTTCCCCAAGCAGAGAATTGACTTTGCCGTCTGATAGTCTCAGAAGGATCTGAGAATCATTTAATTTAGAGCATGTGGTAGTAGTGAAATGTTTTTTTTAAAAATCATGAAGCTGTAATATCATAGAGATGATTCAGTCAAATTTCCTAATTTTATACAAATTTGGATCTTGAGAAACTTAGCCTTTTCCAAAGTCACATGGCTAGTTAGTAGCAAAACCAGCACAAGAACTCATTCCTCCAAATTCAGTCCAGTGACTACTTCTTGGAAGATGAGGTAACTTGGTAATTTTAACCTGCAATATATAAGGAAATTATTATGATAATAGTAAAACTTTAATTCCAGTTTTAGAAGTCCACGTATTATTGTGTTCTTGGTGTCCATACTCTGTTACTATAAGTACTCATTCCTGTTTGTTTTCTTCTTAGGCATGTGTACGTGCACACCTGCATGTGTTCTTGCATGTGTGTGCACATATGTATGTGTATGTATTTGTGTGCATGCATGTGTGTGTCTAGGAGAACAAGGACTATCCTAAAAGATTTTCTGCACCACCTGCAACCTTGCTATTAATCCACATTCAGTTTAAACAATTTAAACAAATACGTTGAACAACCTGCTCTGTGCAGGGCCCTGTTCTGAATGTTGCAGTGGCTACAGTGATAAGCATCATGCTGCTTTCAAGGAATTTGCAACCTGTTTGGAAATTTGACTTTCAAAACTAACTATTCTGGAGCAGATTCTGAGTAGTGTCATTATAGAGATAGAAACTAAATGCTTTCAGAGGTTCAAAGAAAGGAAGGCTGGTATTTGTGGAGATGGAGTTGGGGACAGCATCAAAAGAGGTTTCACAAAGGAGGGTGCCTTTGACATGCCCTTGAAGGGCGGGTAGGATTTCAATAGCTGGGGGTGAAGGGAGGAGGTGTGTGATGTAGGAGGAAACATGGGCCAGATGACACCTCCTGTCATTACAGACTTTCATAGTTAGGTCTGTCTCAAAGTCTTCTCCTGCAGTAGGAGTCAATAAACAGGTGCTGATGGATTGACAGTCTGTACCGGGTGCCTGTCGTTCAGGTCCACCTTTGGTATGCAAGGCCCACTAGTGCCCTAAATGCTCTAGGAGACTAGCTGTGGGGCACAAAGGTCACGTTCACGAAGGTCTTTGCTTCTGTGGGCTCTACCTCCGCAACGGACTTGACTGTCTGACCCCGAGATTTTTGTCTCCCCCCCCTGCCCCTTCCCCCCCCCCACTCCAGAACACACTTTGCTCTGGCCCACATGAGAGAGATGGAGGTGGTTTGTCTGAGCAAAATCTCAACCCAGGTCCTAGGGGTCTTCGTGTGATGCTCTAGGCTGGAACTTCCTGCTGCCCAGCTGCAGACCACCCTGGTGTGAGCAGAGCACTCACGGGAGAAAGCCAAGTTCGCCTTGTGCTTGCACAGCAGGGCAGCCAGCGTTTCCTGACCTGGATGTGCGGTGCCTGTGACAGCTTCCTCTCCAGATCTTCCCCCAGGCATCTGCCCCAAGAACCCAGTCAGCCAGAGTTCCCTCAGCCGGAGGGGGGACCCTTCTCAGAGCAGAGCTGGCAGCTGACAGCCTTTCTGTAATAGCCAGACACCCTGGATTCACAGCCATGGTCTAGATGAGAGGTTTACAACCCGTGTGAAAGTCCGTAGGTGAGTTCTATCAGTTGTGATTGTGCTGCAAAGAAAGAATTACCAGCGAAGGAACACTTCAGCTTAAAAAATCACTTACCTAAAGAATTTGAAAGGATCCAGTGTTTTCCCATAGTAACATCTCACTCATCCCATGTAGTAGTATGATTTCTTGCTTGGGGTAGAACAGAGTGGCCTGAGAAGGTAGCAGTCTGGATTACCACATCACCTCTCTCCTAGCATACATGGACCCATGGGAGTGAGGCAGCTCGTGAGTTGATTGGTTAGGCATTCCCCTGTGGAACGGAGGCTGAGAAATGCTGGCGTGGAGTGTGCACAGCTGAGGCAGGTCCTAATGGCCTGAGCACAGGTTGGGGGGCCATCTATGGGTTTTCCCTGCCTCTGCTGGTGACCTTCTACTGAACACCTTCCAAATCTGGTCAGCCATGCATTGTCAAGCTGTTAGACAGGGGGGCCTCCCTCCCTTGCTCAACCATTATTCTTTAAACCCTGTGCTAGGTGCCCAGGATACAGCAGGGAAAGAGCACAGATTTTGCCTTTTGGAGCTCACTATCTAATAAGATGTCGTGTGCTAACATCGGGGGTCAAAACTTTGGATGACATGGAATGTGGGAGAACACATTTCAGTTCATGGGTAACTCAATCAAAGGCCACTTGGAGACAATATGAGTAGATCCTTGAAGCCTTCGTTCACTGGAACTTTTGTAGTTGATGGAGTCTTTACCAGAGTAACCATATGGCCTTAAATGTTTTCAGGTGTTGCTCTCCAGGTAGGATGTAGTCAGTCAGCTGGGAGAACCCTGGCTTGAGAGTCAGGATGCGTGCCCTGGTCACTGGTCTATCACCCAGGCAAACATACCCTCTAGCAGTATCTGTTTCTGTATCTGTAAGAACAGATAACATTTTGTGTTTTTCCTTTTCATTGAGGCTCTATGCTAAGTGAGGTAATAATACATGGTTTCTTGAGGAGGCAAGCATATTAGTTTCCTGGAGAGGCTGTATCAGGTTACCACAAACATAGCAGCTTAAAACAATAACAATGATCTTTTCTTTATAAATCTAGAAAGCCAACGTCTGAAATTGAGGTGTTGACAATGCTGGTTCCTTCTGGAGGCTCTGAGGGAGAATCCGTTTTATTTCTTTCTCTAGATTTTGGTGGCTGCCGTCAACCTTTGCTGTCTCTTGACTTGAGGCTGCATAATTTCAGCTCCACTTCTATTTTCATGTGGTCTTCTTTCTGGGTGTCCCTGTGCCTGCTACTCTTTTGTCTCTTGTAAGGACACTTTTCATTAGATTTAGGGTTTGCCCTAATCCAGCATGCTCTCATCCCCAGATCCTTACCTTAATTACATCTGCAAAGACCCTTACTCTAAATAAGGTAACATTCTGAGGTTCTGGTTGAACATATCTTTTAAGGGCCACAATTCTATTGACTACAATAAGTTATATAGATTGGGGGTGACCTTCAAGAGTTTATATTGTAGTAGCCCCATCTGGAGTACTAAGAGTTGAGTATTTTATTTTTTATTTTTTAAGATTTATTTTTATTGTTTTTTGACAGAGAGAGAGAGAGACAGACAGACAGAGAGAGACAAAGAGAAGGGTAAGGGCCCAGAGCAGTCTCCATAGTTGACAGCATTAAGTATTTTCAAAATGCAAAAACAGTTGCTGTAATTCTGAGGTCATATCTTACTTTTAATCTTTTAAAACCTAAGGAGTCATGTATCCCTTCCCCCACAGCATTTTGTTAGTACCTTGAGAAGTTGACTAAAGGAAATGTTCTTTCTTCCTTCCCTCCCTCTTTTTGCCTCTTGCCCAGTGACCTAACAGAGGAACAAACTTGGTTCAGATCCATCTGGCTCTACACCTTCTCTCCCTATAGCAATGATTGGTGGTCTTTAGCCAACAATTTTAGATTCCTCTGGCTACCTTTGGCATGGTCATACATAAACTACACTATTACTTACCTAGGTTAAGTTCTAGGTTAAGAAAGAAAGAACTTTAAAGATAAAACAAATGAAAGAACAAAAATGACAACAAAATTGTGAATCTATGAACTCCACTTTCTTTACATCCAGTTTTAGATGTTGATGATCATTAGGGAGAATTTCACTTCGGAACTACATAAATATTTCCCAAACCTGTCTGGTATATATAGATAATGATGACATTTCCATGGTACAGTGGGATAAAGAGGAGGCTGAGGGAGGAGCAGAATCTCAGCACATGTGGGGTTCACTTTTGGTGGCTCCTGGTCGATGCCCTGTCATGAGGAGCCATGCAAAAGGATCAGGAAATCAGCGGATTTGTCATCTGCATAGGTTGGACAGATTTGCAGAGTTTTACCTCGTAGTATGACTCAGGAAACAGTAATTGCCTTACTATTTCCTAATAAAACTGCACCCCCAAAATGTAGTTAAAAACATTTTTTTCTAGTTCTTAATCTTATAAAATAGGTCAGAAGTTGGTCAAGTAGATTGGGTGAATCCAGATGAACACAAATGAGTCAGTTGGTTGTGATTAAGGAGGAGAGGAACCAGGACTAGCTGAGGGGTTGGAAGAGGAGGAGTTTGAGTTCAGATCATCTGTGAACTTCTTTCAAATGACTTAGACTCTCTGAGACTCAGTTTCTCTGTTTATTGCCAGAATATTGATATCTGCTCTGATTCTGCAACGTAATTTTTTTCCCCCTTGAGACCAGACAGCCTCCCAAAAATTAATGTAAAAATTGTTGCATAGCTGTTAGAATTATATTATTATTAGTGCACAAAGTTTAAGAAGACACTCTTAGGGCTATGCAGGTTGGACCCTAGATGCCTCTCTTGCTTCCCCCTAATTACTATTAATTATTTGGTGCAATATATTATTAACAATTAATGGTGGCAGGTCCTTGAAGCTCCATCATTATTCTGAGCATTGTAGCAGGTTACTGATTCTGCTTACTATAGAGATAGGCAGATGTAGGGGCAAACACATGATTCTAGAACTATATATCCTTTTCTTTTCAAGATACTGCCTGGCTTAGTACCTTGCAAACACTCAACATTTATAATTCTAGAGTTGAAGGGAGGTCAGGGACTTCCTGACCCAGTTATCTGAAAACTCTCTGCTGGTAGAGAGGAAGGCAGAACAGAAATATTCTCTCACCTCCCTTCAGCGGCATAGCTCTACTCCTGTTTGTTTGGGCTTGAATGTTTCAATAAAAAAAAAGGGAAGGAAGGAAAGAAGGAAGGAAGGAAGGAAGGAAGGAAGGAAGGAAGGAAGGAAGAAAAGAAGGAAAGAAAGGAAGGAAAAAGGAGGAGGATGCCGGGTTAGCTCAGTGGTTGACTGCTTGCCTTGCAATTGCAAGGTCTGGGGTTTTGTTCCAGGCCCTGGCCCTGGCCCATGCAACCCCATACACTGGACTGCAGCACCACTGATAACCACTGAATGGCCCCCAGCCCAGCTCCTGCCCTGTGCAGCCCCCGCCCACCTGTGTGGAATGAAACCATGTCGAAAACTGATAACGTACAACTGTGGAGACTGCTCTGGGCCCTCCCCCTTCCCTCTGTCACTCTCTGTCTCTGTCTTTCTCTGTCTCTGTCAAAAACAATAAAATACATTTTTTTTTAAGAAGATGGAGGAGTTTCTCCTTGTTTAGCTGGGTCATTTTATACAAATATGCAGGTACATAATATGTGAATAGCTGCTAATTGACAAAATCTGGATGGTATAATCATAGGTAGGAAAGGAAAAGGGAGAAAGAGGAATAAAGTGGAAAGATATAGAGAGACATAGACAAACACTCTCCATGTTTCTTTGACCTCAGCCGGCCAATGGAAGGGATGAATAGAAGTGAGTCTTTTGAAAGACACTGACTTAGTAACATTGTCAATGAATTCTTCCAACAGCTGCTTGCTGATAACTATGTGTCGAGGCAAAAAGGTGAATGTAAATTGTGTCTGAAAGTTGTGTTGGCAACAACAGAAAAAAAGAAAGAAAAAGAAAATCTAGAATGCAGTATCATTTTCCTATACAATCATGAAGGGTTCTTTGTCGCAAGTAAAGCCCTTGGTAATAAAGGGTGAATAGTGATTGTAGACATTATCTAATTCTTTGTGCTCCTCTTCTTGCTGCCTGTCATCATTGCGAACACACCCTTCTTTCCTTTACACACACACATCAACTCATAACTCAACAAACCATGTTGAGTACTTACTCAAATGCCATGTGCCTTGAAAGGGATGGCATGAGAGAGACATAATCCATATAACTGAGGGCCACATATGTGCTTACCATTCTTGACCTAAAAGGACACCCAATGTCCTTTAGTAAGATTTATGCAAATGCCCTGGTCTCAGGGTCTTCTCAGAGTGTTCTGTTTAATGTGGGAAGAACTTGCAATGCACAGTGCCCTTCACAGCTACCTTAAATAGAGGTGAATGCATTGAGTATAAAATGAAATTTCTCTCAAGTGGTGGTTATGCAATTAGGCAAGATTGATTTAGAATAAATGAAAGCCAAGGAGCTTTGCAAAAACTAAAGGAGGTGGGAGACCAAATTGTAGATCGTGTTCTCTGCCGCAAGTAGAAGGTGCTGGAGAGTTTCTAGAGAACCAACCATGGAGTGAACAGCAGATCATGCACATGACAGCTAACTCAGGAAGGTTGGAAACCATTCCCAGGCATTTCCCTTACTACTGGCATCACACTTCATATTTGGAAAGCAAACTCTTGGAATGGTGGTTTCTCAGGTTTTAGATCTTGACTACTTCTCTGAGACACGTTACTGTAATTTATGTTTCAAATCATCCTCCCATCCTGGTGCTAAAATAAAACAAACCACCTCACCACGGATGAGGGACACAGGCCACATGTCTGCTAAGAACCTGTTAGAATATTTTCAGTCATGCTCCCTTTTGACATCATGTCAAATTTTTAAGATAAAGATTCAGGAAAGGAAGACTATAGGAGAGCTCAAAGATTGGGGTAGAAGGTGGGCTCTTATTCCGTACCTGGCCGTGATATGGACCAGCCTTGTCTGAAGAGGCCATACAGCATGCAGGGATGGATATAGGCTTCCCAGTCAAATGAATCTGTGCTTTCAGGGTCTGGTTCTGCCCCTTCTGCTCTGCAAGACCTTTCCAGGCCCCCCAGCATCTACAGCAGGGATTCCCAACCCCGTGCCCATGGGCACCATGGCTCCCACGGCCCGATTTGTGTGC
The DNA here is from genome assembly GCA_004027555.1 of Craseonycteris thonglongyai. Classification (NCBI taxonomy): domain Eukaryota; kingdom Metazoa; phylum Chordata; class Mammalia; order Chiroptera; family Craseonycteridae; genus Craseonycteris; species Craseonycteris thonglongyai. The sequence goes on from PVKE010025094.1 coordinate 22,763, forward strand.
GCCCGCCATTATTTGACTGCACCAGAAGTTTTTCATAAACACTAAGTAAAACTATCATTTATTTTTATACATTTGTTAGAACTTTAAAATATTGTTTGAGTATCTACACAGGTTTATTATATTCGGTGGTATGTTTGCGATATCGTATGTATAAGTTTTTCCCTAGCTGTCGCCTTTGTACGTGTCGCGTCTTGTTTAGCCGCTGCGCTCTTTAAACTCTCCTCCCCCCAACCGGGAGCCGCCAAGTTGCCATTTTGGTTGCGGTTGCTGGACTGATCGGGTCGTGACGGTTAGCTAGGATCACAGTGTTTCGATATATTCGATTTTAAATGAACTAAAAGTGAGGTAGGTCATCTATTATTATGGTGGCAATTTGATATGATATTGTAGTTCTATAACTATTTTTATTTTTATTTTTTTAGTCCTAAAATGAGTGGACCAAATAAGAGAAAATGAACCTATAATTTTAACACAGACTGGGAGGAATCATATTGTTTCATTAATTTAAAAGGTAAATGCGTTTGCCTGTTGTGTGGCAGTAGTATTGCAGT
>PVKE010025095.1:0-23310 GCA_004027555.1 Craseonycteris thonglongyai
ATTGTTAACAACCAATGTCACCCTATTAAATTTAACAATAAAATATAATAATATTAAAAAATAAATAAATAAAACATTTGGGATGCTAAAAAAAAAAAAGGAAAGAAATTGAATCATTCTCTTAGACCATATACAACAATAAACTCAAGATGGGTTAAAGACTTAAATGTAAAGCTTGAAATCGTAAAACACCTAGGAGAACACTTAGGTAATAAAGTATCTGACATTAATCTGAGTAATATCTATTTGAGTGTGACCCTTCAAACAAAAGGAACATAAGCAAATATAAACAAATGGGACTTCATTGAAGAAAGGCATCTACACCACAAAGCATACCATCAACAAAACAAAAAGACAAACTATTGAATGGAAGAATATATTCACAAATTATATCCAAAAATGGGTTCAGATATAAAATATATAGGAAATTCATACAACATAATAAAATAATAAACAAATTGTTCAAAAAATGGGCAGAGTACATACAGAGACATTTCTCCAAAAAAGACATGCATATGGTCAACAAACTTATACAATGATGCTCAACATCACTAATCATCAAGAAAATGTATATCAAAACCACAATGAGATATCACCTCACAGCAATCAGAATGACTATTATCAAAATGTCCACAAACAACAAGTGTTGGTTAGGATGTGGAGAAAAGAAGAGCCTTGTGCACTGTTTGTAGGAATGCATATAGAGGCAGCCACTACAGAGAGCAATATGAAGACTCCTCAAAAAAGTTGAAAATAGATCTATAAGATCTATAAGCAATTTCACTTCTGAGTATTTATCTGAAGAAAAAAAAGAAAAGAAAACTAATATGCGATGATATATGTACCCCTATGTTCGTGGCAGCATTATTTATAATAGCCAAGATATGCTGAACACCACGGTATCCATCAATAGATGAATGAGTAAGGAAGATGTGAGAAACCCACACCAACACCACTACACACACACACACACACACACACACACACACACACAATGAATAAAGTAAATGCAGTTGTGATATACTCAAAATGGATAAGAAAATGGAGTAGTGGTATACATACACACAATGGAATATTATGCAGCAAAGAAAATGAAATCTTGCAATTTTCATCAGCATAGGTGCACCTAGAGTATCTTCTATTATGTGTTATGCTAAGTGAAATAAGTCAGATAGAGAAAGGCAAATATCATATGGTTTCATTTACTTGTATGTATAAAATTAAAAAAAGCAAAACAAATAAATAAAACAAAACAAAACTAGAAAGAGAGACAAAAGAGATGGTTGCCAGAGGAGAGGAAGAGGGAGGATGGGTGAAGCAAGTGAAAGGGGATATACTAAAGAATAGTGTGCTAAGTTCGCACAATGACAGAGGCTTACTAAAATTAGTGAGGTGATCATATTATAAGATATAAAAATTTCAAACACTATATTGTGCAATGTAATTAATATAATTAATATAATGTATATCAACTATACTTAAATATAATACATTAAAAATAAATGAATAAAACACATAATAAGTTATTAATAAACATTGCTGTTATTATTAGCTACTTTATCTATAGTATATGTACCAATAATCCTACTAAAATCATGTGTATTATTATCAGCATTTGGTATATGAAAAAGCAATAGCTGGTATATAATCTTTTAAAATGGCTAGCAACATGTTAATAAAGTAGGATTCAAAATCAAATATGTCAGAGCTAAGTCAACACACTTTCACTTCTCTGTGTTGTAAAACACACATTAAAATTGGCCACTACTACTTTTGTTACTATTTATTAAAACTCTTCCATGTCTCTGCTTCATCTAATTTTCCATTGTTAAGCTGATCATTGAAAACTAGGTTTGGTTGAGTTGTCTATAAGTTACATTATCAAACATCCTCACTGAGCAGACACCTAAAAACTTTTGAAGTTTTTAAAGTTAAAACCTTACAAAGGAAGGTTTTAAGTTTGAATTCAGTGCATATATTACATACGTATAATATATACAGCTATCTATAACGTATATTAAGTGTGTGTATATATATATCCTGACAATTAAGTTTGGGAACGCATCCTAGAAAAAGTGCTACATTCTTCATTTGTGAATATCAGTATGGTCACCTTTGAAGTAACTTTCTTGGGAAGCTATGCACTGACACCAGCACCTAGTTCACTCTTCCAAACAATTTTGAAACTTTTTCTGAAATGGCTGTCACAGCCATCATTGCATTACCCTGATGTCCTGAATGTTATCAAAATTTCTTCTGTTCAATATTTCCCTTACCTTTGGGTAAAGAAAAGTCATTAGGGGCCAAATCAGGTAAGTAGAAAGGGTGTTCTAATACAGGGATTTATTTGGCTAAAAACTCTCACAAACAGTGCCATGTGAGCTGGTGCATTGTCAGGATGCAAGAGCCATGAGTTGGCAAAAAGTTCAGGTCATTTTTATCTAACTTCTTCATGCAGCCCTTTTAGTACTATCAGATAGTCACCTGGTTGACTGTTTATTCAATTGGTACAAATTCATAATAAACAATCTTTCTGATATCAAAAAGGCTGAGAAACATTGTTTTGACTGTTGATTTAGACTGATGGAATATTTTGGGTCATGGAGAATTAGCTGACTTCCATTGTGCACTTTGACACTTTGTCTAAGTGTTGTTTTGTAAAAGGGTGAAGAAGGAATGGGGTTGTAGAAAGAGTCTGTCCACGGCAGCCATAAATAAGCTGGCAAGGCATCTGATGGATCTCTCTTCCACTGAATGGAGGTTCCATGGACTGACAGGCATAGTGTAAATGATGCTAATTGACAATTGACAAAGCCCTGCAAGCTGGCATAGGTGGGGCCATTTGGTGGTAATGGTCCATAATTGACAGGCAAAGAAGGGCCCTCCTACTGCCTTTCAGGCAGAGATATAAAACAGAAGAGGGTAGAAACAAGGAGTGGTGATTGGGTCACAGAAGTCTGACTCATGGGGAGCAGCCAGCTTGGCTCACGAGGTACAACAGTAACCCTGGTGCCCAACCTCAGTAATGTGGCTGGAGAAGATAGGCAGTTTTTGAGGGTGGGAACCCACTGCCTTCTCAGGTCACTGGTGCCCTGACAATAAACACTTATTCTATAACCCAACTCCTGTGTTGGTCTATTGGCTGAATGGTGCAGACAGTATGAGCCTGGATTCAGTTGCCCTCCACTAACAGTTTTGGTGAGCAAGCCCAAAGAGGGACTACATTAAAGCCCACCTGTCACTAACTCTTGTTTTTGTTCAGGTGGGTTAGATTAAGCATTTACTCTGTTCTGTTTGTGACTTTTTGGTTTTGTATGAACTCTGGATTTTAGACTAGGACAAAGGGCGTCATGGTGCAGATCCTTTACCCATAAATGTTTGCCCTGTTGACTTGTCTGTCTATGGTTTTTCTGGTATTAGTTGTAAGGTCTGCTGAAGAAAGAGCACACTGAAGTTCTGGCTTAGCAAGTGGAGATTATTGAGAACAGCAGAAAATGGTTGGGCTGACACTGAAAGATGGCGCCAGCCCCTTATGGGAGTTGGGAGAGCATTTTTGTGGGAAGGTAATAGGCAGAACCAGAAAGGAAGTGGGAGGATATCAGGAGGTACCAGCATCTAGGTTGGGTGTGTTTTTTGTAGTTTAATTTATTTTCCAGATATCACTGGTCTGGCACCCAGGACTTTCTGAGAACTGTGTGTTCTCAGCCATGATTTCTACAGCTCTGGGCCTTTCTGAGACTCAAGGACTTCTTATTGCTTGTCCTTGGCCATGGGTTTCACAAGTTCTCTTTTGTAGTTTTTGGATTCCCTGGCCCTAACATTACAGCCTTTTTATTATATGTTTTGGGGCAGAGGTAAATTTTTGGGAGCCGCTTACTGTAGAGTAGGGGTAGCGACCTCAAGAGAATCTAGAAATTTGTTAGTAAGGTGATTATAATGATAATCCTGCATTAGTATGGTGAGAGTTATTTGTTTCCCAGTGATTTGTGTAACGGTCCTCTGTATGACATTTATGAGTATAAAAGAAAAGGGTGAGGATATATGAGCTCGAAGGGGCTAAGATAAGTGGGAAGCATGGGGCAGCCCTCAGGTAGAGAGAAGTTTTGAGAGGAGGGAGAACCAGTCTGGGTAAAGTTCAAGGGAGAATTTATCAAGCCAAGTCTCTAGGATTGAGTGGGCTTGTTTAACCCACCAAGGATTGGGGATGATATGGAGTGTGGAAGTGCCAGGAAATACTAAGGGAGGCAGAAACCTGTAGGGTAACCTGAGAGATAAAATTAGGTACATTGTTGCTCTGAATGGTAGCAGGAATGCCAAAGTGGGAGCATAGTGTGGTGTAACAGAGCATGAGCTATGGTGGTGAGAAAGGCTTCGAGCCAGTCAAAGAAAGCTTGAAGAAAAGTTAAGAGGTAGCGGTGACTTTTGATGTGGAGTATATGAATAAAGTTGACTTTCTAGTCTTGGCCAGGTGTTAGGTCCTTGGGCCTGATGAGCAGCAAACAAGGGGGAGGTCTGAGAGCCCCCTTGAGAGTTGGAAATGCAACAAACTGAGCAGGGATGAGTTTTTGTGCTAGCAAAGAGAAAAGGTGGGGTTACAAGGAGACAAGTGGCCTAAGGAAGGTGAGGAGAGGCCACTGTCCAATGTGAAGGGAATTGTGAAAGGTCAAGAGGATGGCAAGGGCCTGGCTCTTGGGAAGGATGAATTTAGCTTTAGAAACATGCCAGAGATCTTCCCAAATAGCACTCTGGTTTATTAGGTGAGTGACTTCATCAGACTGGTAGAGAGACTGAATGTCAGGGATTGCTAGAAGCTAGGTAGAGGACCCTGATGGAGGGCAGAGAATTTGGCTTTCTTGTTGGCTGTCTTATTGGCCAGGGCAATGAGGCCAAAGCCTGACTGACTGGTATTCCCTGCCGTGGATGACTGATATTCTGGCTGGGAGCTGGGGGGCTTTAAGGAGTTGAGAATGGAGGGTACGTGGATTACGGGGGAACCCTGAGAAGTGAGGATGCCTCATTCAGTCCAGATGGCTCAATGAAAGTGGAGAATGTGGAAGACATATTTAGAATCAGTATAGATGTTAACAGAGTGAACTTTGGCAAGGATGAGAGCCCAGGTAAGGTTAGTGAGTTCAGCCTTTTGAGCTGAGGTGTTAGAGGAGAGAGAAGATTTAATAAGCTTGTCTTTATTGTTAAAGACCTTGAAGGCCTGCTCCAGGTTGTCAGAACGAGGTTAGGGCAGCAGTAAATTTGTTCTTCCAGCTGGCCAACCAAAGGTAATCTTGGTATTATGGACTTCAAGTTTGTTTAGGTTAACTATGGTTTTTTTGCCATGTTATTTCTGATTTTTAATCAGCAATGAAAATTTGGGGGGGAATGGATGGAGGTCCAGTCCATCCTTTATAACTGCTTCAGGCAGGGTTGGTATATAGAACTGTCCCTACCTATGAGATTGCCAGTTAGGGATGGTGAAATGATTGGGCCCCAGAAAGTCTGGGCTGCTTTATCTATGGACTGAACAAAGTTAGGGTCTTTGAGCAGGAAGTCAGAGTTCTGATCTAGAGGCTTAGGGCAGTTATAGAGCTGCTTGCGGGGATGGGCTAGAAGGTTTCTATGAGTATCTGAATATACAACTGCTATAGTCTGGAAGAGACAAAGTTAATTTTAAGTTTAAAGAGATAAGGTCTAAACAAAAGTAACCTGAGAATTACAAGAGGGTGGGAACAATGGGGGTGAGCAAAGAAAGTATAACTAAGGTCACTAGAATAGAGCCAGGGAGTCTCCTGGGGTCTTTTAAGGCCTCAGGTTTGTCCTCTTATCTGAAGAAGGTACTGGCTATAGTTATGAAAGAAACAGTATATAAAGGGGATTTCAGGTGGGACACCTTAAGAGAAAGGTAATAAAGAGCAAACCTGATAGCCTGGAGTTAGTTATCATTACTTATCAATCTTGGGAGATTGACTTGTCTGTTTGAAGACAAGCATAAAGTCCTCAGTTGACTCATAGGAAAAGGAATGACATCCTTCCTGGAGGAGTCCTGTGTAGACTTACATGAAACAGGTCTGATTTTAGGAAGGTGGATCCAGCCGTTCACTCTGTAGCTTGTAGGCCAGTAATTGAGAGACAAGATCGCTGGAAAGAAAAGTGAGTTCATTCAAAATGTCAGAATTTGGGGAGGATAGTGAACTCAAATTTAGAGACCATTTTCTCGATTTTGTATGGTTAAAATCTTTTACAAGTTTGCAGGGAGAAGCAGAATAAAAGAAAGGGGAGGAGGTGGTAAAACAAGTTTTGGGCACCAAAACCTGAAAAGAGAAAAGGTGAGGGGTGGAAGGAGAGGGAGGCCCATAATTTGGAGAGGAAGTCTCTGCCTAAAATCAGGTTAAGGCATCCCAGGAAAACTAAAAGGCGTGTGAGTGCATCCTGGAGTATGCAAGGGAGCATGGGGGCTGCTAGAGGCTGGCAGGTTAGGCCATCAATCCCCACAACTGATATATAGGAAGGGTGGGTAGGACCCCAAAATTTAGGTAAGGTAGACTAAGTGGCCCCTGTGTCAATTAAAAAGAAAATGTGTTTACTTGCCATTAGAAGTGGGGAGCAAGCCTAGGATTCCTAAGGTCTCTATGCCACATCAGAGGGTCCAGACCCACCTAACTGAATTTCAATTATGACAGTGACTTGGAAAACCAGTTGAGGCATGCCTTGTCCTGGCAAAAATACACAAGTAAATGAATTCAACATGGGACAGGACACTCCTGGTTGCCTTGCTCAAAATTAGGGTAGCACCCAGAAGTGAGCTTACATTGAGACCTTTTGAAATAATTTTTGAGAGACGCTCCAGATTTTTGTTTTAGTAGCACCCCTTTGGATTTGAAATGAGTGGAGGATTGGGCAATATAAACATTTAAGGCAAACACTAACCATTTTATATGAGTTTGCTCATTGAAAGTCCATCTATCCGAGCCTTGGATACACCAAACCGGGATAAAACTGGCACCAGCTAAGGAAGAGTCAGATCTGCTATGGTTAATGCTAAAAGGGAATCCTGGACCCAGACTCCTGAAGGGGACTTAAAATTTCTCTTTCAGAAGAAAATAGCAGCACCCAACACAAAGTGACAGTGTTTCTTTCACTTATTTTGTGTTATATACGTGTTTTGAGAAAGGTATGAGGTATGAAAACACGTTTTTGAAGAAACTTGGGAAAAGTAATTTGTCCTAAAAATGGTAATTGTTCAATTTTGGTAGAGAAGTTGAAAGATAAGAAGTTTTCTTCGCACTTTGTATTTTATTTATTATATAGATTTCCTATGCTTCTAATGATGCATTATAACCTTCTTGCCAATTTTTTCTCCTCTACAACACAAAGATGCCAACCTGTTCAATGATGCTATTCTTAGGATATCACAAAACCCATCTCCCTGGAACAGCCAACTAGCCTGGACTTTGAGAGATCCTACTTCCTCTGGTGAAGGTTTTCCTTCTGTCCCTAACCACTTTTTCTGTTCCCTGGACCTGGGATAGTTGGAAATACTCCCTTGGCCAGCAGGAAGTAGCTATAGGAGACTGTGACCTTCACCCAATTTCCTTAGTAAGATTTCAGCAATCTAGTGTGTTAAAGTGGGTAAGGGGGAGAATTGTAATTGGCTTAAGAAGAAAGGAGCCATAGAAAGAAGAGGCTGCCTGGTTTAGCCATAAATAAGCCTGCAAGACACTTAAATTGCCCTCCTCCTGAAGGGAGGCTCCAAGGACTGACATGCATGGGTATAATTGATAATTGACCACATTTGACAAAGCCCTGCAAGCTTGCATACATGGGGCTAGTTGGTGTTAATGGACCATAATTGACAGGGGAAGAAGGACTGTTCTTCAGGCAGGGATATAGAACAGAAGGTGGGTGGGTCACAGAAGTTTGGTAGCATGGCCAGAGGAGATAGGCAGTCTTTGAGGGTGAAAACCCACTACCTTCTTAGGTCGCCAGTGCCCTAACAATAAATGCTTAATCTATAACCCAGGTCCTGTATCTCTCTATTGGCTGAATGATACAGGCAGCATGAGCTCGCATTCTGTTGCTCTCCAGAAATAGTATGGGTACACCCATGTTTCATCACCAGTGATAACATGACCCAAAACATCATCTTGCCTCTCCAATAGGTCCTGGCAAGCTTTGACTCTTCTTTGTTTTTGTTCACTGGTGAGCTACTTTGGGATCATTTTTTTTTTAAATATATTTTTATTTATTTATTTTTGACAGAGAGAGAGAGAGAGAGAGAGAGAGAGAGAGAGAGAGAGAGAGAGAGAGAGAGAGAGAGAGAGAGAGATACAGAGACAGAGGCAGAGAGAACTTAACTGGGGGAGCTCCCAGTTCAGCATATGGTTCCACACAGGCCGGGGCCAGGATTCGATCACCCGTCCCCAGCGCTGCAAAGTGAGCACTTAACCCACTGACCCATCCCGGCTTCCCCTGGGATTATTTTTGCACACACTTTTATAATGCCAAGACTTTCAGTGAAGATTTTCATAACTGTTTCTCTATAGGTGTGTACTTGGTCAGCTATGCTTCTCACAGTCAGAGAATGATCTGGACACACACTCAATAAATTTGTGCAATGTTTTTTTTTTTATCAGTTTTGCTCATTTATGGTTATCATGACCTCTCTTTATCAGTGATGCTTTCTCTACCTTCATAAAAATGTTTACTTCATTGTCTTCATGGCATTAACCCTGTAAGCTTAGACTCGCATGTTTCTGATTTCATTTCCACTCTTGCCAAGTTTAACAAGAAATTTAATGTTTGATCATTGCTCTTATTCAAGCTTCAACATTTTTGCCACAGCCCACACATAAAAACAAACAAACAAACAAAGACACACAACAATAATGAATGCCACTCAGAAAGACATTATCACACATGAACACAGCAGTGAGATAGTGATATACCAAAGTTATAAAACCTTACCTAGTTATTTGTACAGTGCTTCAACATGAGCACAGGGTTGCAACTTTGTGAACTTAATCACTAGACATTGTATATAAATATATATACTTTCAAAAATATATAGAATTTAAATGTAATAAATAATCAACATCTAAGTAACCAGATATGTTCCCAAACTATATCTTACTCTTCTTCGATGTTTGTGATGCTTCTACTTTTATTTTATTATCATTCTGAATAATTATATCAGAATAATTTTGAAGGTAGTCATATCTACTGTTAACTGTTCACAAAATTAATTAACCTTCTTAAGCCTTTATTATTTCACCTTATTTTCAAATTTTTCATTCATGAATTTTTTACTAGCAACTTTTCCTTGTTTTAAAGTCTGAAACATATACCCAAAAACCAGTTCCTAAATTCTAATTTTCCCAGTGAAAAATACATTATGAGGATTGTATTTCACACTGTTTATAATAAACCCCAGGTCATATTGACACATGTTCATGTTTAGACTACACAAACATTTTTCAATTTTATATTTTCTTCTAGTTTTCATGGTTGCTGATGAATTATATAGTAATTGAATCTTCCATTGTTTGTTTTAAGAATTGTTACAGGTAAGCAAGCAACATAGTGAATGTCAACTGTGCCATCATAATGCTTCATTCTCATTTCTGTATTCTGCAACTCATCATAATCTAGGTTTTCTAAATAAAACATATTTTAAATATATCAAACCTCATTTATTATATAATGTTTAAAAGAAAATATAATTTATATTTTACAAATTCTAAATAAATTAAATACTATAAAGTTTTCAAGTGAAATTGTATAGAATTTTCATGAAAAATTAAAACTCTTTGTGTTTTTATATCCTTTTAGATGTAATGATGTAATTATATCTGGTAATAAAATTAATTTTTCTATGAGTTGTATCTTTATTAGTATTGATTCATTGGTTAAATATATCTGTATTTGAAGTGTGATTCATTTACAAAAATCACAATCATATAAATGTTTGCGACACCTGTAGATCCCCAACTGCTATTCCTAAGGGAATTGCTACTAAAGTGCCTAAAAAATATATTCTACAGGCAAATGTGCTTGGCAAATTCCCCATGTTCTAGTTCTATCTAGGGCAAGCATGTCCAGTCTGCAGCCAAGGATAGCTTTGAATGCAGACCTACACAAATTAAAACATTATGAGATATTTTTTTTGCAACCTTTCTTTTTTAGCTCATTAGTTATTCTTAGCATTAGCATATTTTATGTGTGGATCAAGACAATTTTTCCAATGTCACTGAGGGAAGCCAAAAGTTTGTGGACACCTGTGATCTATTTATAATATATGCAGATGTTCCTTCACTTACTGTTTTGATAAACCCATTGAAAGATGAAAATATTGTAAGCTGCAAATAAATTTAATACACCTAACCTAAGAAACTAGCACAATTCAAAATTTGAAGTACAGTTTCTACTGAATGTGTATTACTTTTGCACGACTATAGAATCAAAATAATCTGAAATTAAACCATTGCAAGTTGGGGACAATCTGTATTTATCTACCTAAGTTCCTATAAGATATTACGGAGTAAGAAAACTTATTTTGTTTAATGTAGCATTCTAAAATTAATTTGAACATAGAACACTGTTCTCATACTATACCATGCCAATATGGGAAATGGTGAACTAATGGGTCATCAGACATAAGGCATTGAGAGCTTAGATACAGAATTTCCTGTACGCATGCCACATGAATGAGAGAACTTATTTTCAGAGGACTTATTTTAAATATTATGTTTTTCTCAGATAATGGACAGCCTCAAACATTCAATAATTTTGTGATATGAAGCCCTGTGCTAAACAATAAATGTGTGAATAATTAAATATCTAAAAATTTTAGAGAAGTATCATTAGAGATTTAAGATTTGGCTAGCAATTCTTTCTAGTCTGGCAAGCTTTCTTTCAATTCTCCCTGAGATTTATGGTTAAACTATGTCACAGAACTTTGCACTTGGCTGCTAAAAGAAAGAAAATGATTTTACTAGTGGCCAAGGATCTTGGTCTAATTCTAAAAGAAGTCTTTTCCAGGATATGTGAAACTGAAGGTTTCACAAAATCAAGAAACTGCATATTAAAGAAATTTTATAATGTGCTGAATGGATAAAAATCTCATTTAGGAAGCGTAGGTAAATGAAAATAATTTCTAGCATTTGTTTAGTGTTAATTATGTTCCAAACACTGTTCTAGACACTGTTCCAGCTATGTACCAATCAAGGGAAATCAAGGGAAAAATGGGAAATTATTTTTTTCAGGATGATAGTTACAAAGTGCAACATTGTGTTTACTTCATGCCATCTAAAACAGGGCTCTTATATATAAAAATAGCCTCAGAATAATAATCTGACCTCAAATAAAATTATAATTACTATTTAACTCTGCAGCTGTAATTAGGTAAAAATGTAATGAGGGAAGAGAGAGAATAGTGATAATTTTTATACAAATGCTTTCCCCCCCCGATTTAGATAATTCTTCCCTCTTTTTTAAAATGTGTACCTTGTACCTATGATACATTGTATTTCCTTGTAATACAGAAACAGTATCCAGTGTCACAGTATCATCGTGGGAATTAATGATTTATTTCTTTTCCTCCCTGCCAAGAACCCAGTTTGTAGCCTTTATTTATTTTTAAGGCGATGCCGGGATTGCTCACTGGGTTAAGTGCACATTTGCAGCCCTGGGGTCTGAGGATCGAATCTTGGCCCCAGCCCTGACCAGTGCACACCCATATGCTGAACTGGGGTGTATCCCCAGTTTATTCTTCACTGGGATGAGCTCCATACTGGAGTCCCCAGCCCAGTTCTTACCCTTCTCAACCCTGAACCTACCCTTGGAATAAAACTACGTAGAAAACTAACAACGTGCAACTATGGAGATTGCTCTGGGCCCTTCCCCTTCTCTCTGTCTCTCTCTCTCTCTCTCTGTCAAAAACAATAAAATAATATTTTCAACTAATAGCTCAAAGAACATCTCATTACTACTTCCATTGTCTCCCAATTGGATCACTAACAATTTGTTATGTTTGCCCATTTCTAAATGTATTTCTTTAAGAAAAGTTTCTAAAAATAGTGTTGTTCCCCAATACTATAATTTCTATTATTATGGAAGTTAAAGTTTTTTTAAAGTCTTACCATATCAGTCTGTTTTTTGAAAACCTCTATTTATACGAGACTACAGTTTCAATGTTCTCAAAAAAAGACTTTTGCCTTGCTGATTCAATAATAATATTTTTAAAGATTTATTTTTATTGATTTTTGACAGAGAGAAACAGAGACAAAGAGAGACAGAGAGAAGGGGGAGGGCCCAGAGCAGTCTCCATAGTTGACATTAGTTTTCCATATATTTTCACTCCATAGGTGGGCACAGGGCTGCACAGGGCAGGAACTGGGCCGGGAGGCTCCCACATAGGTCTCGGCAAGAACTGAACTGGGGGCACACCCCAGTTCAGCATGTGGGTCCGCATGGGCCGGGGCCGGGATTCGATCTTTCGGGCTTCAAAGCGAGTGCTTTACCACTGAACCATCCCAGCTTTTTCTATAATAATACTATTTTTAAATATTATTAAATTTAATTTGGATGATATTCTTTCTTTTTTTTTTTTTTTATCTTTTCACATTTAGAGAGAGAAATTATCTTTTTGTCTTCAGTGCATAGTTATTTCTATTTTACTTTTTGACAGATAGAGAGAGAGACAGAGACAGAGACAGCCAGAGAACCAAACTGTGGGAACTCCCCAGTTCAGCACGTGGGTCCTGCCTGGGCCGGAGCCGGGATTCGATCCTCGGTCCTCGTGGCCTCAAAGCGAGCGCTCAACCCGCTGAGCCGTCCCGGCTTTCCCTGGATGATATTCTTAATGTCAGATGTGTAGTAATTGACAGGTTTCTTTCAGAGGAGACTATAAACCTAGATTTGTAATTGTACAAGCTCTAAGTTGGCCTCTTTAACCAGAAAACAAGTTCTAAATAACTGCAGTGTCCATAGTAGAGTCCTAAGACTGGAACAAGATCTGAGCATGATCCAAGTTATGTCCTGACCTCACCATTTTATATTAGGGTAGGAATAAGTAGGTCATTTATCCTCTGCCAGTTTTAGTTTTCTCATTTGTAAAATGAGGCTATTACTTGCCATGACTATCAGAGAAAAAGTGCATGGTTGATTTGACGGGGCTTTGTGTCCTGTCAGTGATTTACAAACTCAAGAGAAGTATACAGGCAAACATATTTGTTATTATCATTAGTAATTATTTCTCCAATTAATTAATTTTAAAAATAATAATTGTAGGAAGTGCCAGAAAACTTTTAAAAGTTTGGTCTAGACATACAGCTCTAATGCAACTTCATCAGACATTCCACATATTTCTATAAACTGTTAAACTATAAATGATCCTGGTGATGCTGGGATAGCTCAGAATGTTGAGCTCTTGCCTCACATGAAGTCTGGGGATGGAATCCCACACCCCAGCCTGTACAAACCCATGTGCTGAACTATGCAAGGACTATGGTGAAGGTTCTCATGTCCCTAGTGTGAGGGCCCAAGTTGGGTTGTATTGGTGCAGTCCCACATCCACCTGTGTGGAATGAGACCATATCACAACTAATGATATACAACTATAGAATCTGCTCTGAGCTCACTCCCCTTCCCTCTCTCTCTTTCTCTCTCAAACAATAAAATAAATCTTCAAAAATTTATATGATTGATTTTATATATATACTGATCTTAGATTGTATTGACAAAAAAAGCAAGTTATGTCCAAGCATTACAAATTTAATAACTGATGTTTATTTTCTTAAGATATATTAATGTTCAAATAAAAATTTTAAATATTCCAATCTGAATAGAATTAAGAAGCACACATCAAACTATCTTCACCTAAGGTCAAAACAGAAAATATTTCCATATGCTAGACTTCAGCCTGAATTAGGTTTTCCACATCATATCTGGTAGTTTTCCATAAACTTAGGGATGCCAAGTGGAAGTGAGTTCAATGTACAGCTACCATTCTGACAAAGATTAAGTAATTTTATAAACAAATCCTTTTTTTAAAAATGTGGAAAAGGGGAAGCCGGAATTGGCTCAGTGGGTAAAGCGCTCACTTTGAAGCCCTGGGGACCAAGGATTGTATCCCAGCCCCGGCCTTTGTGGACCCATATGCTGAACTGGGGTGTGCTTCCCGAATGCGGTGAGGCCTCCAGTTTAGTTAAAAAAAAAACAACAACAAGAAAGTATACCTAGTTTTGGGGAAGCTGGGATGGCTCAGCAGGTTAAGCGCTCGCTTTGAAGCCCCAGGGACCAAGGATTGAATCCCTCGAATCCCACCTCGGCCTGTGTGGACCCATGTGCTGAAATGGGAAATGCCCCCAGTTTGGTTCTCACTGGGGTGACACTCCAGCCCAGTTCCTGCCCTGTGCAGCCCCGCACCCACCTGTGGAATGTAACTACGTGGAAAAAACAATGATGTACAACCATGGAGACTTTTCGGGGCTCTCTCTCTCTCGCTCTCTCTCTGTCAAAAACAATAAAAATAAATCTTAAAAAAAAATGTGGAGTATATTCTTCTCCAATGTGATTTAATTAGAGTAAGAATAGGTGGACAAAGAGGGAAATATAATAAACTTCTGCTTTGGAGAACTGCATTTTCAGCATTTTTATTCATTAAATAAGACCTACAAAGACTCAATCATTTAGGTCAGTGGTCGGCAAACTGCAGCTCGCTACAGCTCGCGAGCCGCAGCGAGCCGCAGTTTGCCGACCACTAATTTAGGTGATTCACAAAGTTTTTGTTTTCATTTATCTCCCCAGTTTAGATTGTGTATCAGTGTACTCAGGTTTTCCTAACAAAATATCTAGACTGAGCGGCTTAAACAACAGAGGTTTATTTTCTCATAGTTCTGGAGGACAGAAATCCAAGATCAAAATGCAAGTGGTGAGAGCTTTCTTCCTGGCTTGTAGAAGACCCCATTCTCAACGTGTGGACATAGGAATTTTTGTGTGCGCATTGGAAGAGGGAGAGAAAGCTCTCTAGTTTCTCTTTTTATAAGTTCACTAATCATACTGTATTATTGCCTTATCCTAAAATAAACTAATTTAGTCTTAATTACGTTTATAGAGCCTCCATCTCCAAATACTGCCATACTAAGTTTCAAGGCTTCAACAAAGAAATTTAGGGGGAACGTAAATATATGGTCTGTAAAAAGTAAAAATTCGGGAAAGCTGGGATGGCTCAGTGGGTTAAGCGCTCGCTTTGAATCCCCGAGGATCGAATCCCTGCTCCGGCCTGTGCAGACCCACATGCTGAACTGGGGTGTGCTTCCTGGATGTAAAAATTTAACACTAAATTCTGCTATTTATTTTTTTCTTCATGTGCTTTCATTTGGCCCTTTATTCATACTGGCCAGCAATCAAAATTATTCTGGATAGGAGAAGGTGAGTGAAATGAAAGGATTATATAGGAGACCTTTAGGTCTAGTATTTGTCTTTTCAATGTTTCACCAGTATGTACATATGTCACAACTTGTCAAATTGTATACTATGTACGTGTATTTTACTGTATGTCAATTATACAGTGATAAAGCTGTTGAAATGAAAAATATTATTGTTAAATTCTAATTCCTATGTACATAATTTTGCTTTATTTTAATTAATTTTATTTCCTCTATTTGTCCTATAAACAGGATGATTAACTCATGTACAGATTTATACCTATTTTACTATAACTATTTTTTTCTTTTAGGATTTATTTTTATTGTTTTTGACAAAGAGAGAGACAAAGAAATACAGAGAGAATGGGGAGGGCCCAGAGTAGTCTCCATAGTTGCACATCATTAGTTTTCTACATAGTTTCATTTCACAGGTGGGGGTGGGGCTACTCAGGGCAGAAACAGGCTGGTGGCCTCCCACATGAAATGCATACCGCAGTGCTAGCCAAACGGGGGACCTCCCACATAGGAGACTCGCCCTGGTGAGTACTAAACTGGGTGCACACCCCTGTTCAACATATGGGTTCACAAGGGGCTGGGGCTGGGGTTAGATCCCTGAACCCTGGGGCTGCAAGCTGAGCACTCAACCTGCTGATCCATCCTGTCATCCCCTAGCTATTCTTTATTGTTTTTAACCACTTATATTTTATTTTACAGAAGAGTATAAAATACATAAAATCTCAAGCATTTAAATGTCTTAAATATGTTTGTAGTTTAGTATTTTAAGAAAATATTATTGATATCTTCTATGTAGTGATTTTACTTCATCCTTAGCAGCTATCTATAACTATTAATGACCTCAACCACCACCGCCACTTCGTTGTGAAATATTTTAAATATTGATTTCAGCCCCACAGTAATATGTAAAGGCTTACTCATTATTAACTAAATCCAATTTTAATTTCTAAAATAAATTTCTATGGAGAAGCTTTATACAATTACTGTATAAAATATCACTTTACAAATATTACTGTAAGTATAAATTATACTATATATTACACATTATATATGTGTATATATTATATGTTAATTTTACTTCAAGGTATGAGAAGGGAAATGTTATTTTCTGGAGGTGTGTGGGAGGATCCATCTCCAGCTTGTTCAACTTTTTGGCAGAATTTAATTCATTGACACAAGAGGACTGAGATCCCTATGTTCATTCTGGCTCTAAGCTGCGGGCCTTTACTGGTTTCTAGAGGCCATCTACGATCTTTAGTTGATGGTCCCCTTCCTTCATCAGAGCCAGCAACAGTTAGTTGAATCCTTGCAATGCTATGAAATGTTTCTTCTTTTTATTATGTCTTTGACCCACTCTTCTGCTTTTTGCTTCCATGTTTAAGGGCCCACAATTACATTTGGTTGAATTGAAAAATCCAGAATAATGTCTCTATTTCAAAATCAACTTATTAGCAACCTGAATTCTGTTAGGCAACTCAATTACCCTCACATACTTGTGTATATGAGGGTATGCGTATGACATGTATCATTTAGTAAAGATTAAATGACATATTATTAGCAAAATAGAGTATATAATAGTTTCTGTATAAAATTAGAATCTCACTCTTCCCCCTTTAAACTGAGAAAGGTGACCTGTTTTTGCTAAGGCCAGTGAAAAAGAGCTTAAGCAGCAGAATAAACCATTGGACGTCCAGTGAGATTTTTTAATTTGCAAGAATTACTGGAGTAAATTTTCTCCTATTAAAATATATCTAAACAGGGGAAGCTGGTATGATTCAGCGGTTTAAATGTTCGCTTTGCAACCCCAGAACCAGAGGACTGAGGACTGAATCCCGGCTCCGGCCCATGTGGACCCACATGCTGAACTGGGGAGTGCCCCCAGTTCAGTTCTTGCCAGGTCCTACGTGGGAGGCTCCCAGCCCAGTTTCTGCCCTGTGCAGCCCCTCACCCACCTGTGGAGTGAAACTATATGGAAAACTAATGTTGTCAACCATGGAGACTGCTCTGGGCCCTCCCCTTACTCTCTGTCTCTCTCTCTCTATCATTCTCTCTGTCAAAAAACAATAAAAGTGAATCTTTAAAAAATATATCTCTAAACAGAAAGAGTTGTGTCTTTGGAAATTTTAATTTAAAACTTTCTGTGCAGTGTACTGCCTAAATATAATTCAAGATCAATTACAATTTTAAAATTCCATTATTGTGATTTTAATCTGCTGTCAAATAAATGTTCTTCATAATATTAAAGACGTTTTCCCCTGGTAACATAGTTTTCTTTGTTTGTTTGTTTTTCAATTCACAAGTAACATAAAGACAACTAAATACTAGATTTTGTGTATGGAATGTTTGTACCTTCATTATAAAAGTAAACTTAAAAGGAAAGAAAGTCTGATAAACATTTTGTTTTTTTCCCTAAATTTAGATGTTTTCATGATTGTCATTTTATTAGAGAGGCTTTAAGTTTCCTTCTTCAAGGAAAGTTAAGAACTCGGAAAGAGTAGCCAAGTTCAAGAAACAGCATACCTGATCAAAAACGTTCAGCAGAGTGACCTCTGGCTTCCACATACTGTTGGCAGACACCTGACATTTTAAACACCAGTATTCGGCTTGAAAATTTTTGGTGTTTCTA
Source organism: Craseonycteris thonglongyai (assembly GCA_004027555.1). Taxonomy (NCBI): domain Eukaryota; kingdom Metazoa; phylum Chordata; class Mammalia; order Chiroptera; family Craseonycteridae; genus Craseonycteris; species Craseonycteris thonglongyai. The sequence goes on from PVKE010025095.1 coordinate 18,061, forward strand.
GAACATCAATAAAAGTCTATCCTATTCTTTTTTTATTCACATCAGTGTAAATGATGTCTGTCTTTCTCTTTTCTTCATCCAGTCTCTTGTTGCTTCTTTGGTTTTCTGAGTGTGAGTGATATTTCCTGAACAAAGCCTAAAACATGATTCCATTTTATGTAATCTAGAGTATTACACAAAGCAATATTTTATATTTGCATTCCTCCTATGATGCTATATCTGTTATAATTTAATTAAGAGTGATACATATTGTCTTTTTAAACATATATTTTGGAAATAACACAAATGAAGACATAATGTAATGTCACCGTATGATGAATGTCTTCTAATGCAAATAAACTTGATTTTTAAAATTTGACAAAGTAAATACTTGCTTATAATATAGGTAGAAGTATTCAACATTAAATATAATGATCTCCAGCACTTTATTGTGGAGAGATGTTCTTTCTGATCTTTACACTCCACTATTAATATGAATGGTTATATCATGTTCTATCTTTATGACAGTAACTGCTATATTTGATGTAAAACAAAAACGTATCCAACTGAATTTACTTTAGATTATTAGCAAGAATATTTTAGTCATGTTTTAGGATTAAAAAATAAAAGTTTAAAAAAGGTATTTAACATGATTTTGGATTACTATAAAGGTTTTTCAATGACAATCTGTTATAAATTTATTACTTTTTTAAATGTTGTTACTTATGAGGTTGCAATTTAGTTAAGCAACTAAAATTAATTAGCTATGAAATGATCAATTTAGTAGTTTAATTAAGAGAAGTAGAGCATTCTCGATTGATATCTATAAAATTATAAATTAGATGACACATGGGTAGAATCACAAAATAGTGCATGAGCAAGTATTTTTAGAAGTCCAATCCCTGGCTGCGAGGAGTTGAGTATTTCAATTTATTTTCTCAAACCTCTACCATCAGACATTAATTACCTTCAGTCACACAATCTTTCATCTTTTACTTTGAATCGCTTCTGTTTCCATTTAAATTTTTCAGTATATATTGCAATTTCAGAATAGTTAAAATAGTGGTGTTGATGTTGCTACACTTGTTTATGTTGTATGTCAGGACAAACCAATTACTCATGCTATTATAATCTAATTGATTCTGTCACATTTTTTTTTTCTTTCACTTTTTGACTACTCCAAATTCAAGGTGCATCTTACAAGCACTGTAAAGATGACTGGCATGATGTAGTTGTCATTACTTTTGCATTTGCCTCAAACTTACACAATGGGCATTAACGGGGAGAAAATCCTAGCAATAACATGGGAGCAATCTTTTAAGAAACACAAGCTAATGCTGGGATGACTCAGTGAGTTGAGTGCCCATTGCAGTCCTGGTGTCCGAGGATCAAATCCTGGCCAAGGCCCTTGTGGACCCATATGATGAATGGGGGTATGCCCCCCCAGTTCAATTCTTACCAGAGCGAAACTCTTATGTGGGAGGTTCACCCATGGCTTGTGTGGGTGTGTCTTCCATGCAGGATGCCCCAGCCTGGTTCCTGCCCCACACAGCCCCATACCCATTTGTAGAATGAAACTATGTAGAAAACTATGCCGCGCAACTATGGAGACTGCTCTGGGCTCTCCCTCTTCTCTCTGTCCCTCTCTGTCTCTGTCTCTCTCTGTCAAACACTATAAAAATAAAATTTTAAAATAAAAATAAATATTAAAAAATATTACATGGAAAACAAAAATTGGTGACCTTGAGCCAAAAAGTGATTTGGGAATTTCAGGTTATAACTATAAGGAGAATTTATAGATATGTTAATCAATTTATTTTGCTTATCTTTTTGTCTTTATAAACAATTCTGGTACATGATAAAAACTTCTCTCTACATAGTCTAAAAATACTTTTTTTTAATAGCAAAATAAAAATTATAAGTTATAAAAATATTCTGTCAAGTTTAGTTGGGTGTTTTCTTTTAATAGTACATAAAATAATTTTAGACAATTATAGTATTTTGGACAAAACATTTAAGAGATTGTTCACACCATTCCTGATTTTAAAAAGGTCTAGAAAGTGCCACTTACTTTCTTAAAAATGAACATTATTTTATATAAAAATACTAAATATATTTTCTTTACTTCTTTTATTTCCTCTGTATTTTATTTGCTTCTTAGTACAGAGTTGATGAATACATTTTGATAAGTAGTCACAAGACAATTTACTTAAGAACATCATGCTAAGCAAAATAAGCCAGGCAAAGCTAGGAACCACATGACTTCACTCAGATGTGGAATATAAAACTAAAAGGAACAAAGAAACAAAATCTCATGAACATAGTCAATAGTATAGTGGTTACCTGAGGATAAGTGGGGAGGAGAGTGGGAAAGGAGGGAGGTGGAGCTAAGTAATTGATGAATGAAAGAAAGCTGACTCTGCAGAGTTGTACACTTGGAACCTATGTAATTTTGACTAAACAATGTCACCTCTAAAATTTTAATAAATAAAAATCAAAAATCATAAAAGTGTTCAAAAGCTCTTTTAAATTTGCACCATCTCTGTAGGACTGAACTAGGCAATAGAGAGAATATGGTTAATGAGATAAATATAGGACACATTTAAACTTCCTCACTTTTAGCTCATTCATTCTATCTTATCACCAGGCATGTTATAGCCTAAAAATTTAAAAATTCTGGTTTGATAGAGAAAAAGAAAGAACAAACTACTTCCTTTACACAGAAATAAAATATATGTTTCCTGGCATCACGATCTACAAAACTTCAGTGAAAATGTATAGAAATTACAAAAAGAAATAAAATAAACATCTTCTTATGTTGAACCACATACCAATTACATATATTAACTGCTTTGTGTAACATAAAAATCAGAGTGTTTGCTTTTATTACCTTTCAAAAAAATCTGCTACACAAATTCTTAATTTTGCAATATAAAGTAGCAATAGAAATTTGCAAGATGAAAAGTAATAGGAAAACTTTGTAGATTAAGTAGCAATCAATATCGAAACCCAAAGTAACTGGATAAACTGATATCACAGTAATCTACATATTACACCAATTTTTTTCTCAGTTGTAAGTGGCCAACAGCTATAATGCTGGAGTATGCCCAAGTAAAATGTTGACACTATCTCACTTACTTTTCTAATGTAAGAATATGCATGATCTGCTGGAATTTTGTTGTTTGTTCATTTGTTTGTTTTAATGGTATACTCAAGCTGAAGTGTCTGCAGATACAATTTTCCTTGCCCAATTAAAGACAATAAATAACTCATTATTTTTTGGAATAAGTGGAAAATTAGTAAGTTTTCCAGAAAACATTTTATACCATATTTCTCAATGGTGCATTTACTTTGAAGCAAAGTGAAAAAAATAATTAAAAAAGCTGTCAATGCAAAAGCAAAGCCAGTTTAGTACATTATTTGAAAGAGATACGAGGCGTAAATACAGTACCCAAAAAGAAAGTGCTTAAAAATACATTAGGTATATAAAATGACCTGTAATTTTATAGATAATTACAGGCCAGGACTTATACCTGTTGTAATCAGTATCATCATTGTGCTATGTACAATGGTGATAGAGACATCTGGAAAAAGCAGGAAAATAGGAAAGTTTCTGGTTTCTGTTAATAGCAGTAGATTCATTAGTTTTCAGTTTTGCTGAATTTATTCCAGGATATATACACAAAACTATTACTTATTAAATGTCTCCTATATACTAGGTTTGAAGATATGCATTTGTTTTAGAACGTATATGTTTTAATCCAGATTATTTTCCTAAATTTTACTGTTTTATGGAGTGTTACTTAAATTAGATCATAGTCAAATCATTTTTTATTTAAATCTTTTTTTTAAGATTTATTTATTTATTTATTATTTTTTTAAGATTTATTTTTTTATTGTTTTTGACAGAAAGAGAGAGAGAGAGAGAGAGAGAGAGAGAGAACTGAACTGGGGGAACTCCCCAGTTCAGCACATGGGTCCACACAGGCCCGGGCTGGGATTCAATCCTTGGTCCTCGGTGCTGCAAAGTGAGCTCTTAACCCACTGAGCCATCCCGGCTTCCCCATTTTTTATTTAAAAATAAAGCTTTTATGGGAAAACCGGGATGGCTCAGATGGTTAAGCGCTCACTTTGAAGCCCCGAGGACCGAGGATCGAATCCCGGCTCCGGCCCAGGCGGACCCACATGCTAAACTGGGGTGTGCTTCCCGAATGTAGTGAGGCCCCCAGTTCAGTAAAAATAAATAAATAAATAAATAAATAAATAAATAAGTAAAGCTTTTCAACAAATACATTTTGCTTAATATTTTTCAGAAGACTATTTTATATAACAAAGTTTGACTTGCTATATATTTATATATCATAGTAATTTATTATACCTGCTTTCCAAAAATAAATAAATAAGTAAGCACTGAACTTCTAGAGTTATATATAGTTTTACATGGGAACAGATCAAATCAGAACTTTAACAGAAACAGAGACAGCTTAGTCAGGGCGTCCCTAAAATGTTTATGAGGATTTCTCTTGAGTCCTTAATTGTTCAGTTTTAAACTGCCTTCAGTATTACCAAGGTTACTTAAAGCTGAGAGTTGGTTTTGAAACACAGTTTTGCTCTTGGCTCAGAAATACCTAGGAACAGGCACAGCTGAGAAATGTGTTTTGAATCTTTATTGACATTTATAGGATATTACTCCTTATAGGCTCTTTCTCAGTTCTGCATATTATATTGTAGTGGTGAATATATTGAATCCTCTATTGAACCAAAGATTTTGCATGAAAAACGATATCTATAGACAAAGCAGAATACGAAAGTTTTGTTTTCAACAGCTTTTATTGTAATAGCTGTCCTCGCACCTACCAGTGCCACCCTATTACCCTGAGACTCTGAGATCAGAAATTTCAATTGCCCCTGTCTTTCAATATTTTCCCAGGTCATACTTTACCCCTTTTCTTCTGTTCACTCATTGGCACTTTCACAAATATTACTGAGAGCTGATTATATGTCAGGTACTATGTTTCTAGCTTAGAATATAAATATGAATAAAACATGGTCACCAGTTTAGGGGAGAAGAAAGCTTCATAGACTGGAGGTTACAGTATATTTAGAACAAGGACCATGATATATAACAATAAAAAGAAAGAGGAGCAAGAGGGAACTGTAGAGTAAAGGCAAGTGTTTTGTAAAAGACTATACCTAAACCTATTCAGAAAAATAAGCATTTCCAAGGAAAGAGAGAGAAGGCAAAGAGATTACATATCATACTGCAGTATG
>PVKE010025096.1:0-23310 GCA_004027555.1 Craseonycteris thonglongyai
ACACATTTCAGGTCCAGGGTGAGGAGGCGGAAGAGGTTGAACGTGACAGAGGCTACGAGGCAGTCATGGGACTCCTGTGGGGACAAGAGACAGGTCAGTGGCTCCCACGTCTGGGCTCTGAGTTGTGCCCAGACATCAGTTTCTTCTCCCCAGTTTCTCACCTTCTTTTGAGCCTCCTGGAGCCGGTGCAGCCAGTGGCGGAGGTGGCCCTGGGGCCCAGGGCCTGCTGTGGGCTGAGCTGGGACCTGTGGGCAGAGGAGGGCGGTGTGTGAGGCAGGGCCTGGGACACAGGGGAATGCATGGTGGCCAAAGCTCTCAGCCACGGCCCGGTGCCCCGAGCACTCACGCAGGCCTGGAGCTTGGAGTGGATGTAGTGCAGTGTGGAGAGGGGCCGGCCCAGGACGTCCCCCAGGGTCGAGTTAGCCACGGGCTCCAGGACCTTCAGCGTCAGGGCCAGCTCAGCCTCCAAGGCCACGGGGCGCTCCCGCACCTGACGAGGGCAGACAGGAGACAGGTGAGAGGGGCACACGAGAGAGAGAGAGCAGGTGAAGAGGGACGGGTGAGGAGGACCGAGGAGGGGACAGGTGGAGGTGACAGTCAGGGTGCGGGTGAGAGGGCACAGCCATTGTGGGCCGGTGAGGGGAAGCGGTCAGGGGCACTGGCGGGGAGGGCAAGCAAACAGGCACAAGTGAGAAGGAGGAGGTGAAGGGGCTGCCCAAGGAGCCGGAGGCGGGGCCGTGCGGGGCGGGGCGGGGCCTGGCTGCCACTCACCTGCAGCTGCCTCAGGTCCCGGGTCCTGGGGAACGGGCGCGAGCGGCAGCTCCAGCTCTTCAGCAAGAGCGACTCTTCCTGCAGAGCAAGGGCCGAGGTCAGCCCGCAGCCGCAGGGCTGGAGGCCAGACGGTTGCAGTGGGCCAGGAGGACGGCGAACGGGGAGGGGAGATGAACTCCCCCAAACGCGGGAGAGGCAGCCCCCCGGCAGGAGCACAGGAGCCAGCCCAGGGCAGCCCGGAGAGCCCCGTGCGGGAAGCGTGGGGCTCAGTCCAGTGCAGGACGCTGCAGCCCACCTTCCCGGGAGGGGAGCGTGGTGACCCACAGACGGAGGGGGACGGTAGCCCACAGCAGCTGGGCAGCGGGGACACTCACCAAGGCGTCCTTGGCCTTCTTGAAGGCTTTCAACTCTTGTGGGGACAGAGACTTGAACTGGGCCATGTGGCAGTCCCTTGCATCTGGGAGGGTCCTGACGGGTGTGGGGACAGGAACTGCCCCAGTGCCGCTCAGCACCGCGGTCAGCAGCATCAGCAGCGTGCACCCTGTGGCCACGCCTGTGATATGGAAGGACAGACAGGTGAGGGGACGCCCAGCCTCAGGGGCTGAGGGTGGGGACTGCCGGGAGGTGAGGGCCGTGGACAAGGATGTGGGGTCTCACCCAGCTTCATCCTGGCCTCTGGTCTCTGGTCTCTGAGCAGACGGGGATCCAAGTGTTCACTGCGAGGCTGTCACCTGGGTCTTGCACTCAGCCTTCTTTGGTGTCTCTGTCTCGGTCTCCTCGTCAGGGTCTCAGCCCGCTGCTCTGTCTGTGTCTCTGAACTTCCAGTTCTGTGTGCGACGCCACTCCTGCTGCTGAGCGCCATGGTGCAGCTTTTAGCCTGGCGGTGGGGCAATCCCAGGCTGACGTGGGAAAAGTGAAAACACACCGGCCACCAGGGGAGGCTCCAGGCTGGGGAAGCCCATGCAGGGCGGGTCGTGAGCCAGGTGAGCAGCTGGAGGGAAAGAGAAACCGACACGGATTCCTGTTCACCTACAGGTGGCCAGTTCCCAAGATGAGTCACCAGGACAGCGGCCGCGCCAGCACCCCAAAGCGGGGTCCTGCAGCCCTGGACATCCATGGCCGGGTGGGCAGGGGACAGGGGACTTGTCTTTCTGCAGCATGCCCCAGTGCAGGGAGGGGAGGGGACAGGCACCCCTAGGGGTGTCGCCACGGAGAACCTGGAATTACCAAGGGTAAAGCTGTTCAGGGGAGGGCACAGACCCAGGGAGAGGGCTGCTGGGGTCAGGAGACAGTCAGAAAGGCCACGCAGCCAAGAATTCAGAGGACACCAGCCCTTCCTGCCCTTCCCCACTAGGTGCTGAGAGAAAGATGGAGAGGAAGACGGGCGTGGAGGGGAGCTTGACTAACACCGTTCGTGTCCACGCACACAGGGACCCAGGAACACGAGGCTCTGCTAGGAAATGGGGGTGTGGCCAAGGGAACCGGCTCATTGTGTGACAACACCTCCATTCATTCACCAAGTATTGTCCAGCTTGCACTTTGTGTCAGGCACTGCTCTAGGTGTCAGGACTAGAGCATTGGGGGGGAAAGAAACCATAAAACGATCCCCCGTGCAGCTTTTCCGTGGTGAGGAGCAGCAGAGTCCGGGGTGGGGTGGGTGGGAGGAGTTAAGCATGTGGTGAGTATGACATCACGTGGTGTGTAATGGAAAATGAAAGTAGAAAGCAGGGATGAGAGCAGAGTGCAGGAGTGGGTTTGCACTCCATGAGGTAGCTTGAGAAAAATCCCATCTGAGCAAAGACCTAAAATTAGGGAGGCAGCTCTAAGAAGGTCTGAAGGGGAGGCTATTAGACAAAAGGAACAGTTAGTGCAAAAGAAAAACAAAGACACCCACCCTTTAGCCCAGCACTGTCTATCTTGCCTCATCAGGAAGGCTTTGCCACCATGTAGTATGGGATCCATGACAGCATCCAGAGCATACTGTGCTTTGCCTGCATTTTAAAGGGACTATACTATACTATTAACTCAGAGAGGTTAAGAGCCCTTCCCAAGGTCACACAGCAAATAAGTGGTGAGGGCACAATTTTTACCAAGTTTTGTCTGACACCCAACACTAACCACTGCACCCTTCAGCCTCTGTGTAGCTAAGTCTCCTGGCCTGGCAGATGATGAATCTCTAGGATAGATGAAGCTGAGTCCTTGTTGATTCCTACCCCACCCCTGTATTCCCCCTCATTCATAATTCCAGGGAGAGAGCGGACAGAAGTCCTCAGCAGGGAACGTCTTTGACATCTGATACACAGAAATGTCTCAGGGCCAAGGACAGGATGTGTCCAAGTCACCTTCTAGTCAGCTTAGTTTCTGTCAATTGCAGAGGCCCTAACTCGGGGAAGGATACATTGCCCCTCAAAATGATCACAGGCAACAACCGTTGTACATACAATAATGTTTAATGATGGCAACAATTTAGCCCTGGAAGACAGGAGAGCAAATGACACTGGGAGTTCACAAAGGGAAGAGACACATGGGTAACAGAATAAAAATTTAAAAAATAAAAAATCTACAAGAGCTGAAGGACATCTGGCCCTTTCACTGCCAAATCCTTCAGGGGGTGAGGCCTCCCCAGGGGGGAGATCAAAGAGTCACAGATTCACAGAATCTACTGCCAAGCGGACACTGAGGTTTAACTCAAGGCTGGGACCTGTGGTGGACGAGGGCGTTCGCGTAACCAGTGATGTAGAAACTGAAGGATGCAGGACTCAGGTCTCTTCCTGCCAGACGCGGCCCCTGGAAGAGCGCAGGGCGATGCATCCCACGGCAAGGTCCCTTCTCCCAGGGGACCCGTTCTGGTCCTTGGAAAAGTCCCCGCGCCTCGCGCAGCCAGCGCAGGCGGGTGCAGGTCCGGCCGGCCTCGGCGCCCACTGGCTGGAGACCCGCCTGGACCCAAGGGCAACCAGGGCCGCGCCCGCAGCCACCGCCTGCAGAGCTGCGGGTCCCCGCCGAGCAGCTTCGGGATCAGACACAAGGTCCCGCGTGCGCCACCAGCTTCAGATCCCACGTGAGCAGGCGCAGGAGGTTGAAGACCACGGCGGCTTCGTGGCACCGGGGCGAGCCCTGGACCCGGGAAGGAGGCGGAGCGGGGCTGAGGCCGGGATGTCCCCCTGAGAAAGTCCCCTGCAGCCCTCCCCGCCCCCTGCAGCCTGAACGCGCGCCCGGCTGCACCTCCCACGGGCCCCGCCGGCGTCTAGCCGCGCTCCGGCCCCGCTCACCGCCCTCCGCGTGTTGGGACGCCCCCTGGGTGACCGGAGCGACTTCCTCCAGGAGCCTGGCCGGCCCAGCTCGAGCTGTGGCGGGGACGGGAGGTCAGGAGAGCGGCGGGGGCCCGAGTCCCCCAGCCAGCACGCCCGCGGCCCTCCCCGCCGCAGACCAGAGCCCGCATCTGGGGGCCCCGAGAGGACGCGGGACGGTTTCGGGGCTCAGCGGGGCGGCTCGCCCAGCGTGCGGCGGCGCTGTGGGGCCGGAGCGCGCAGAGCGCCCCGCGGGAGCCGAGGCGCCGGGGCCCGAGGCTCTCACGCAGGCCCGGCGCCGGGCCCACGCCGGGGAACAGCTCCGGGCTGGGCAGGCTGCTCAGCGCGGCCTGCGCGTCCGCGAGGTCCCGGGCCGCGAGCCGGAGGCGGGCGCACGACTGCGGGGAAGCGGCGGCGTTACAGCGGGCGGTGCCCAGGCCCCGCGCCTGCCCCCGCCCGGCTCGCGCCTCACCGAGGGCCGCGGGGGGTCCCTCCTCGGGCGGTAGGAGCAGTTGCGCCTCCAGCTCAGCGTCTCTTCCTCCTGCGGGACGAGCGCCGGGGTGAGGCGGGGACGTCGGGGATTCCTGGACGTGGCCGGGGACTGGCCGGGACGGTGGAGGGTGGCGTGCACCGGCCCACCGAGCTCTGTGCAGGCGTGAGCGCGGACTGAAATGCACCCCGTGCCGGCGCTGCCCCCCAACGCGAGCCGAGCCCGCGTGCAGGGGGCGCCCGTGGGGGACGGGCGCAGACGCCGCGTCGGTGCTGCGGGCGCCGGCGGCCCGGAAGAGCTCGCCGTCAGAAGGCTGGACCCGGACAGCCGAGGCGCGCCTGCTGGACGCTAGGGAGCCCGGGCCGCTAGGGACAGCGGCGACGTCTGCTTTCCCGGCGGGCCCCGGGTCCCGGGAACGGGGCGGTCTGGGCGTCACTCACGTAGCGGTCCCTCAGCGCCTTGAGCGCTGCCAGCGCCCTGGGGTCCAGAGAACGGTAGTGCGAGAGGAGGCAGCGCCTGGGCACAGCCACGCCGGAGTCCGCCGCCACGCCCGCCGCCACCAAGACCCACAGCCCCACGGTCACGGCGGCTGCACCGCGCGGCCTCATCTCCGCTCCTGCACGAGGCGAGAGGCGTCAGGGAGGCCGAGCGAAGGGCCCGAGTGCAGCCCCTGCCCTGGTTGAACTCGCAGAGGGACGGGCGCTCAGAGCGCTGGCGCTGAGCCCCCGCAGGGGAGACATGCGGCGGGCCCGAGACCCCCCACCACCGTCAGCCTTACCCCACCCCTCCTCACCTGCGATGAGCCCTCGGTGCCTCGTGCTGCGGCGGGGCCTGCCTTCCACTGCCCTCTGAGACGCGTCCAGAGTGGCGTGTACCTTCGACAGCGGTGCCTGCACCCTTCATGGTGGCTTTTATGTGGCCCACTGAGACCTGGTGAGCGGCGGGCTTCCCCGTGCACGTTCAGCTTTCGGAACATCAGCGCTGGCCGCTGGCCTGGGAACGAGGACTTTACCCGCCTGAGGGCCGGTGCCAGCCATGGTTCTGCCCCAATTCTCCGTCATTTGTTCTTGTCCCTCTCTGGATCCTTTTTCTTTTCATCATCCTCAGGGTCCTTTTCTCTAATATAATAGGAACCCTTATATAGTGCTGCAGTGTACTAGGCCGTGTTCTAAGTAATCAATACATTGTGTGTGTGTGTGTGTGTGTGTGTGTGTGTGTGTGTGTATAATCTCATTTACTTCTCATACAAGGACACTACAGGGGATGTCTGACAATTATCTCTATTTTATAGATGGGGATACTGAGGCACCATACAGTGAAAGATCTCTTCCAGTATTCAGTTATTTTCAGAGGGAATGTTTGAACCTACACAATGTCCAGCTTCAAAGCATGTTCTCTATGCCATAGTTGCCCCCTAAATATCTGATTCAGTCTCCTTTTCTCTCCTCTTCTCTGTCTTCTTTTCATGCCACTTCTCTGTCCCTCTGTGCATACCTCCAGTTTTGTACTGCTTCTTGTTCTCTCTGTTTCTGCCTTTGTCTAACTGCATCTGTCTCTCATTCCCTTTTCTACCAAATACCTGGCCAGGGTCTTTCTATCTCTGTTTGTCTGTCTCAATCTCCTGTTTTAGTTTAAAAGTAAAATCTACTACTGTTTTTTCTGATAAAATTAGCAATGCAAGTTCATGGCTAAAGCTTGAAAAATACAGAAATGCATAAAGGAGAAAATAAACATCACCTATAACTTCACCGCCCACTTCTCTTTCTTCACCCCATGTCTGGAACATTCTACATATATATTTTTTGTGCCTATGTTTTCTGATTACCAAAGTAACCCATTCATTGCAAAGATTCATTCAATGCAAAAACATACAACTAGGAAAATTGAAATAAGTCTTTAATCCCACTTCCTGGAGGTAATTCTTCTCTACAATTTATATTATTTCTCCTCTTTCCCCCCCTTTTTATGAGCAATTTCTCCCAAAATGGAACCAGGCTATATAGAGTTTGGTAGCCTGCTTTTTATGTCTTACCATTATCTCTCATTTGCATTTCCCCACATCTTTAATAATACTGTATCAGTTAGGGCCCCAGTAGAAAACAGATGGCCCAATCAATTTAGGATAATTTGAGGTGGGTTTAATCTCAGGAGTATTTACAAAGGGATTGGATAGTGAAGGGAAAGGGGGGTGGGGTGTAGTGCGAGGCCTTGGGGCCTTCCTGGAGGGACAGTCTGTCATCCCTAGGTGGGAATGGCGGGGAGGGGAAAGGCAGTGGTATCTGACCTGGGAAGGAGTTGTGCACAGGTCAAGGAAACAGATAAATTGGTGGTGCTGAAGGGAGGAAGCCTGGGAATGAGTACTCAGTCCTCTCAGAGCATAAATGGTCTCTCTCCATGGCCCTACTGCTAGGCTCCCCATTGGCTGCTCCCAATGGAGGCCAATGGCCAGCCTCCTAGGGCCCAGAGCAGGGTGGAGGCGTGGGAATAGTGGATCTGGAGGGATAATGGCAGACATCAAACATATACCGCTATTAAGGCTTCCATTTTTTTTTTTTATGATTTATTTTATTGTTTTGAGAGAAGGTGAGAGAGAGACAGATAGAGACAGAGAGAAGGGAGGAGGGCCCAAAGCAGTCTTCATAATTGTACATCATTAATTGTGAGATGGTTTCATTCCACACAAGTGGACGTGGGGCCACGCAGGGCTGGAACTGAACCAGGGGCCTCCCACATGGGAGGTGAGAACCTTTGCCACCATCCTGTGGTTATAGTTGTGCCGCAGTTCAGCACATGGGCTTGCACAGGCCAGGGCTCAGATACAATCACCTTTTCAACAAATGGTGCTGGATCAATTGGACATCTGTCAGCCAAAAAATAAACCTTGACTTACACTTCACACTTAAAACAAAAATTATCTCAGAATGAGCCATGGACTTAAATGAAAAATATAAAGCTATAAAACTTTTAGAGAAAAATTATGAGAGCATTTTCAGAATCTAGTCAAAGAGTTTTTAGACTTGATGCCAAGGGTTCAATTCATAAAAGTAAAAATTGACCAACTGGACTTAATCAAAAAACTGCTCTGTGAAAGAGCGTGTTAAGAGGATGGATAGACAAGTTAAGACTGGGATAAAATATTTGCAAACCACCTATCTGACAAAGGACTAGTATCTAGAAGAGAAAAAGAACTCTCAAATTTCATCAGTAAAAAATTAAGCGATCTGGGGAAGCCGGGATGGCTCAGTGAGTTAAGCCCTCGCTTTGCAGTCCCGGGGACTGAGGATCAAATCCCGACCCTGGCCCGTGCAGACCTATATGCTGAACTTGGGTGTGTTTCCTATGTGGGAGGCCCCTAGCCCAGCTCCCGCCCTGTTTCGGCCCCCGCCCACCTGTGTGGAACGAAACCATGTCAAAAACTGATGATGTACAACTGTGGAGACTGCTCTGGGGCTTCCCCCTTCTCTCTGTCTCTCTCTGTGTCTCTGTCAAAAACAATAAAATAAATCTTTAAAATAAAATTAAGCAATCTAATTGGAAAATGGACAAAAAACATGAAGAGATATTTCACCAAAGAAGATACACAGATGGAAAATAAGCACATGAAAAAATGTTCAATACTATTAGAGAGAAGCAGATTAAAACCACAATGAGATATCATTACACATCTATCAGAATGGCTAAAATAAAAAATAGTGACAACACCAGTTGCTGGTGAGAATGTAGAGAAATTTGATCACTCGTACAGTGTTGGTATGAATGCAAATGGTACAACCACTCTAGAAAAATAAGAAGGCAGTTTCTTTTCTTTTTTTTTTTTAAGATTTATTTTATTGTTTTTGACAGAGAGAGAGAGACAGACAGAGACAGAGAGAGGGGGAGGGCCCAGAGCAGTCTCCATAGTTCTACATCATCAGTTATCAACAGTTTCATTTCACACAGGTGGGCGGGGGGCCACACAGGGCAGAAACCTTGAAAGGGCCTCCTGCATGGGAGGCATGCCCCCCAAGAGCTGGGGGCTGAACTGGAGGGGGGGGCTCCCACATAGGAAGCTCATCCCAGTGAGAACTGAACTGGGGGCCACACCCCAGTTCAGCATATGGGTCCCCACAGGCCTGGGCTGGGCCTTGATACTCAGACTCAAAGGCTGCAAAGCAAGTGCTTAACCCTCTGAGCCATCCTGGCTTCCCCGGGCAGTTTCTTAAAAATGAAACATGCAACTACCATATAGCCAAAAAATTACATCCCTGGACATTTACCCCAGAGAAACGAAGATTTACGGTCTCACAAATTTTTGCACATAAATGTTTATAGCAGTTTTATTTGTGACAGTCAAAAAAATGAAAATGATCCACATGCCCTTTAACAAACTGTGGTACATCCACACCATGGAATGCCACTCAGCAGTAAAAAGGAACAGTCTCGATACACACAAATATCTGGGTAAATCTCCAGAGAATTATGCTGAGTGAAAAAAAGCCCATCACCAAAGGTTACCTACTATATGATCCCATTTATATAACATTCTGAAAATGACAGAATTATAAAAATGGACAGCAGATTGGTGATTGCCAGGAATTAAGGAGAGATGGAGGAGGGGAGTGGGTGTGTCTATTGAAAGTGACCTTTGGGGTAATGTAATTTTCTGTATCTTGACTATATCAATATTAATATTTAGACTGTAATATTGTACTATAGTTTTGCAAGATGCTACCATGGGGGAGGGGGAATGGGTAAAAGATACACAGGATCTCTGTATTATTTCTTACAATGTAATTGAATCTACAATTATGTCAAAATAAAAAGTTTAGTTGGCACACTCATACAGAGGTATTATATATTTCCTTGGGAGCTATATAAGGTATCTCAATACATACAAAAATATATGCCAACATATGTCCTACATTGATTAATAGTAAGTTATCTCTGGGGAAGGTATGGAATATGTCATTTTATCAATAATATTTTAATTTCTTACAGAAAGAATTCGGAGTAATTAAAAATTAAAACAACAAATTCATTGGATATGAGAAAAATGCTAGCTCATTGATACCTGAATTCCTGGTAGGGTGAATAATTTTTTGAGCGCTTCCTTGAAGTTAGAGTGTGTTGGTCATACCTTTAAACCTGAGTAAGACACAACTTGCCTTCCACCACTGTGCTAGTGACTTGTATTGACCTCTACAGATTGACTTGTGGCCCCATACTGGACCCTCATATACTTCATCTGTGAGGCTCCCCAGCCCCCTGGTTTATGGTTGTGTTCAGCCAATGGGAGGTGCTGGCAGGAGACTGAAGGGAAAGAGAAGAACAAGGCTGGGTTAGTTCTTCTCTGGTCTCCTGGTTCCTTTCCTGCTGGGCTGAGGTCTGACAGTGGCTGTCTTCCTAAATCTCTGCCTCAGCAATAGTAATAGCTCTCCACATTACTAGCCTCTGGGTACATTACCACCCTTGTTGGTTCCCTTCACTCTGCTCACTTTTCCTCAAGTTAACCATTTCAGTAAGTCACCTGCTTTCTGTATAGATTGTGTTCTGAGTTGTTTTCATTGAAATTTTTATTGAGATAGTTGTAAATGTGCATGCTGCTCTAAGAATAATTCAGAGAGAGAGATCCTGTACACTGCTTACCCAGGTTCCCCCAGTGGTTACATTTTACAAAATGATTGTACAATATCATAACTGGGATATTGATACAATTCACCCATCTTATTCAGATACTTTCAGTTTTACTTGTATTCAGTGTGTGTGTGTGTCTAGTTCTACACAATTGTATCACATGTGTAGGTTTATGTACCTATCGCCACAGTAAGATGAAAGAATTTCATTACCACAAGGACCCCTCGGGTTGTCCTTTATTCTATGTCCACACCCATCTTCCTCCTTCCAAGACCCACCTTGTCCCTAATCCCTTGCAGTCACAAATCTATTCTTCTCTTCTAAAATTTTATCACTTCAAAAATATTATATAGGAAAAGCCGGGATGGCTCAGCAGGTTAAGCACTCGCTTTGAAGCCCCGAGGACTGAGGATCGAATCCTGGCTCTGGCCCAGGCGGACCCACATGCTGAACTGGGGTGTGCCCCCAGTTCAGTTCTTGCCCGGACCTATGTGGGAGGCTCCCGGCCCAGTTCCTGCCCTGTGCAGCCCTGTGCCCACCTGTGAAGTGAAACTATGTGGAAAACCAATGTCAACTATGGAGACTGCTCTGGGCCCTCCCCCTTCTCTCTGTCTCTCTCTGTCTGTCTTTCTCTGTCAAAAAACAATAAAAATAAATATTAAAGAAAAAAAGACCGAAGAATGAGAAGCAAAATTGATAATGGTGGGAAGAGTGCTGTGCTGTGGGACTGGACACAGAAAGTCCCAAATACAAATTCTTTATTCCTCTTTCTTTCTTTCTTTCTTTTTCTTTCTTTCTTTCTTTTCTTTCTTTTCTTTTTTTTTTTTTAAGTAGTCATTTTCCAGACAACTTAATATATTTTTATTTATTTATTTATTTTTGACAGAGAGTGAGAAAGAGAGAGAGAGATACAGAGAGAGAACTGAACTGGGGGAGCTCCCAGTTCAGCATATGGTTCCACACGGGCTGGGGCCGGGATTTGATCCTCGGTCCCCGGGGCTGCAAAGTGAGCGCTTAACCCACTGAGCCATCCCAGCTTCCCCTTTCTTTTCTTTTTGAGATTTATTTTTATTGTTCAAGAGAAGGCGAGAGAGAGACAAGGAAGGAAGGAGGGCCCAGAGCAGTCTTCATAGTTGTACGTCATTAGTTATGACATGGTTTCATTCCACACAGGTGGATGTGGGACCACCAGGTCCGGAACCCGAACTGGGGGCCTCCTGCTTGGGAGATAAGAACTTTCACTGCTGAGCAATCCCCGCGGTTCAGCATATGGAGTTTGCATAGGCTGGGACCAGGAATCAACCCCCAAACCTCATGATTGAAAGGCAAGCACTCATCTGCTGAGCTATACCAGCATTCCCCTGAAAGCCAATTCTTGGCAATCAATGATTCAACTCTGAGCTCCACAATGCAGGTTATAGTTTGAGTTGTGTACAATAAAAAAATTACATTTAATACTGCTATGGTCTGAGTGTTTGTCCCCTCAAACTCTGTACGTTGAAATCCTAACCCACAAAGATGATGGCATTAGTAGGAGGGGTCATTAGAGGGTGATAAAGTCAGGAATGGAATTCGTTCTCTTTTTAAAGAGAAAGCACAGAGCTCCCCAGCATTCTTCCCCATGTGAGGCTTCAGTGAGAACATTGCCTCCCGGAAGAGGGCCCTCACTTGACCAAGCTGGCACCTTGATCTTGGACTTCCCAGCCTCCAGAACAGCGAGAAACAAATTACTGTTGTTTTCAGTCTGCGGTATTTTGTTATAGCAGCCCGACTAGACCAAGACAAATACCGTCCTAATAGAAAGGTTTTCTGTGAGTCACTGCTAGAGATGCCTACTCTATTACAAAAACTGACTCCAGAATTTAATGACAACAGCAAGAGCTCTGAAGAACTGACTTTCGTGAGTACAACTATAAAAATGGTCCAGAAACAGGAACATTCATACTCTAAAAAAGTTTGGCAGTTTCTTATAAAACAAAATGTGTGACTGCTAGTCAACCCAGTAATTGCACTCCTAGACATTTATTCCAGAAAATAAAAATTTATGACTATCTAATAATCTGAATGCAAATGTTGACAGCAGCATTATTAGTAAAAGTCCCAAACTAGAAATGTCCTTCAGAAAGTAGATGGTTAAACAAACTCTGGTACTTCTATACTGCAAAACAGGAATGAACAATTGATAAACATAACTTCGATGAATATCCAGGGAACTATGTTGAGTGAAAAAAGCCCTTTGCATAAGGTAACTACATGGTCTTATTTATATAATATATATATTTTAAATATATATATATATATATTTTTATTGTTTTTGACAGAGAGAGAGAGAGAGAGAGAGAGATACAGAGAGAGAACTGAACTGGGGGAGCTCCCAGTTCAGCATATGGTTCCGCACGGGCCAGGGCCGGGATTTGATCCTTGGTCCCCGGCACTGCAAAGTGAGCGCTTATCCCACTGAGCCATCCCGGCTTCCCTGTTTTTTATTTTTTGAACTGAACTGGGGGGCCTCACTGTGTTCGGGAAGCACACCCCAGTTCAGCATGTGGGTCCGCCTGGGCCAGAGCCAGGATTCGATCCTCAGTCCTCGGGGCTTCAAAGCGAGTGCTTAACCTGCTGAGCCATCCCGGCTTTTCCTATATAATATTTTTGAAGTGATAAAATTTTAGAAGAGAAGAATAGATTTGTGACTGCAAGGGATTAGGGACAAGGTGGGTCTTGGAAGGAGGAAGATGGGTGTGGACATAGAATAAAGGACAACCCGAGGGGTCCTTGTGGTAATGAAATTCTTTCATCTTACTGTGGCGATAGGTACATAAACCTACACATGTGATACAATTGTGTAGAACTAGACACACACACACACTGAATACAAGTAAAACTGAAAGTATCTGAATAAGATGGGTGAATTGTATCAATATCCCAGTTATGATATTGTACAATCATTTTGTAAAATGTAACCACTGGGGGAACCTGGGTAAGCAGTGTACAGGATCTCTCTCTCTGAATTATTCTTAGAGCAGCATGCACATTTACAACTATCTCAATAAAAATTTCAATGAAAACAACTCAGAACACAATCTATACAGAAAGCAGGTGACTTACTGAAATGGTTAACTTGAGGAAAAGTGAGCAGAGTGAAGGGAACCAACAAGGGTGGTAATGTACCCAGAGGCTAGTAATGTGGAGAGCTATTACTATTGCTGAGGCAGAGATTTAGGAAGACAGCCACTGTCAGACCTCAGCCCAGCAGGAAAGGAACCAGGAGACCAGAGAAGAACTAACCCAGCCTTGTTCTTCTCTTTCCCTTCAGTCTCCTGCCAGCACCTCCCATTGGCTGAACACAACCATAAACCAGGGGGCTGGGGAGCCTCACAGATGAAGTATATGAGGGTCCAGTATGGGGCCACAAGTCAATCTGTAGAGGTCAATACAAGTCACTAGCACAGTGGTGGAAGGCAAGTTGTGTCTTACTCAGGTTTAAAGGTATGACCAACACACTCTAACTTCAAGGAAGCGCTCAAAAAATTATTCACCCTACCAGGAATTCAGGTATCAATGAGCTAGCATTTTTCTCATATCCAATGAATTTGTTGTTTTAATTTTTAATTACTCCGAATTCTTTCTGTAAGAAATTAAAATATTATTGATAAAATGACATATTCCATACCTTCCCCAGAGATAACTTACTATTAATCAATGTAGGACATATGTTGGCATATATTTTTGTATGTATTGAGATACCTTATATAGCTCCCAAGGAAATATATAATACCTCTGTATGAGTGTGCCAACTAAACTTTTTATTTTGACATAATTGTAGATTCAATTACATTGTAAGAAATAATACAGAGATCCTGTGTATCTTTTACCCATTCCCCCTCCCCCATGGTAGCATCTTGCAAAACTATAGTACAATATTACAGTCTAAATATTAATATTGATATAGTCAAGATACAGAAAATTACATTACCCCAAAGGTCACTTTCAATAGACACACCCACTCCCCTCCTCCATCTCTCCTTAATTCCTGGCAATCACCAATCTGCTGTCCATTTTTATAATTCTGTCATTTTCAGAATGTTATATAAATGGGATCATATAGTAGGTAACCTTTGGTGATGGGCTTTTTTTCACTCAGCATAATTCTCTGGAGATTTACCCAGATATTTGTGTGTATCGAGACTGTTCCTTTTTACTGCTGAGTGGCATTCCATGGTGTGGATGTACCACAGTTTGTTAAAGGGCATGTGGATCATTTTCATTTTTTTGACTGTCACAAATAAAACTGCTATAAACATTTATGTGCAAAAATTTGTGAGACCGTAAATCTTCGTTTCTCTGGGGTAAATGTCCAGGGATGTAATTTTTTGGCTATATGGTAGTTGCATGTTTCATTTTTAAGAAACTGCCCGGGGAAGCCAGGATGGCTCAGAGGGTTAAGCACTTGCTTTGCAGCCTTTGAGTCTGAGTATCAAGGCCCAGCCCAGGCCTGTGGGGACCCATATGCTGAACTGGGGTGTGGCCCCCAGTTCAGTTCTCACTGGGATGAGCTTCCTATGTGGGAGCCCCCCCCTCCAGTTCAGCCCCCAGCTCTTGGGGGGCATGCCTCCCATGCAGGAGGCCCTTTCAAGGTTTCTGCCCTGTGTGGCCCCCCGCCCACCTGTGTGAAATGAAACTGTTGATAACTGATGATGTAGAACTATGGAGACTGCTCTGGGCCCTCCCCCTCTCTCTGTCTCTGTCTGTCTCTCTCTCTCTGTCAAAAACAATAAAATAAATCTTAAAAAAAAAAAAGAAAAGAAACTGCCTTCTTATTTTTCTAGAGTGGTTGTACCATTTGCATTCATACCAACACTGTACGAGTGATCAAATTTCTCTACATTCTCACCAGCAACTGGTGTTGTCACTATTTTTTATTTTAGCCATTCTGATAGATGTGTAATGATATCTCATTGTGGTTTTAATCTGCTTCTCTCTAATAGTATTGAACATTTTTTCATGTGCTTATTTTCCATCTGTGTATCTTCTTTGGTGAAATATCTCTTCATGTTTTTTGTCCATTTTCCAATTAGATTGCTTAATTTTATTTTAAAGATTTATTTTATTGTTTTTGACAGAGACACAGAGAGAGACAGAGAGAAGGGGGAAGCCCCAGAGCAGTCTCCACAGTTGTACATCATCAGTTTTTGACATGGTTTCGTTCCACACAGGTGGGCGGGGGCCGAAACAGGGCGGGAGCTGGGCTAGGGGCCTCCCACATAGGAAACACACCCAAGTTCAGCATATAGGTCTGCACGGGCCAGGGTCGGGATTTGATCCTCAGTCCCCGGGACTGCAAAGCGAGGGCTTAACTCACTGAGCCATCCCGGCTTCCCCAGATCGCTTAATTTTTTACTGATGAAATTTGAGAGTTCTTTTTCTCTTCTAGATACTAGTCCTTTGTCAGATAGGTGGTTTGCAAATATTTTATCCCAGTCTTAACTTGTCTATCCATCCTCTTAACACGCTCTTTCACAGAGCAGTTTTTTGATTAAGTCCAGTTGGTCAATTTTTACTTTTATGAATTGAACCCTTGGCATCAAGTCTAAAAACTCTTTGACTAGATTCTGAAAATGCTCTCATAATTTTTCTCTAAAAGTTTTATAGCTTTATATTTTTCATTTAAGTCCATGGCTCATTCTGAGATAATTTTTGTTTTAAGTGTGAAGTGTAAGTCAAGGTTTATTTTTTGGCTGACAGATGTCCAATTGATCCAGCACCATTTGTTGAAAAGGTGATTGTATCTGAGCCCTGGCCTGTGCAAGCCCATGTGCTGAACTGCGGCACAACTATAACCACAGGATGGTGGCAAAGGTTCTCACCTCCCATGTGGGAGGCCCCTGGTTCAGTTCCAGCCCTGCGTGGCCCCACGTCCACTTGTGTGGAATGAAACCATCTCACAATTAATGATGTACAATTATGAAGACTGCTTTGGGCCCTCCTCCCTTCTCTCTGTCTCTATCTGTCTCTCTCTCACCTTCTCTCAAAACAATAAAATAAATCATAAAAAAAAAAAATGGAAGCCTTAATAGCGGTATATGTTTGATGTCTGCCATTATCCCTCCAGATCCACTATTCCCACGCCTCCACCCTGCTCTGGGCCCTAGGAGGCTGGCCATTGGCCTCCATTGGGAGCAGCCAATGGGGAGCCTAGCAGTAGGGCCATGGAGAGAGACCATTTATGCTCTGAGAGGACTGAGTACTCATTCCCAGGCTTCCTCCCTTCAGCACCACCAATTTATCTGTTTCCTTGACCTGTGCACAACTCCTTCCCAGGTCAGATACCACTGCCTTTCCCCTCCCCGCCATTCCCACCTAGGGATGACAGACTGTCCCTCCAGGAAGGCCCCAAGGCCTCGCACTACACCCCACCCCCCTTTCCCTTCACTATCCAATCCCTTTGTAAATACTCCTGAGATTAAACCCACCTCAAATTATCCTAAATTGATTGGGCCATCTGTTTTCTACTGGGGCCCTAACTGATACAGTATTATTAAAGATGTGGGGAAATGCAAATGAGAGATAATGGTAAGACATAAAAAGCAGGCTACCAAACTCTATATAGCCTGGTTCCATTTTGGGAGAAATTGCTCATAAAAAGGGGGGGAAAGAGGAGAAATAATATAAATTGTAGAGAAGAATTACCTCCAGGAAGTGGGATTAAAGACTTATTTCAATTTTCCTAGTTGTATGTTTTTGCATTGAATGAATCTTTGCAATGAATGGGTTACTTTGGTAATCAGAAAACATAGGCACAAAAAATATATATGTAGAATGTTCCAGACATGGGGTGAAGAAAGAGAAGTGGGCGGTGAAGTTATAGGTGATGTTTATTTTCTCCTTTATGCATTTCTGTATTTTTCAAGCTTTAGCCATGAACTTGCATTGCTAATTTTATCAGAAAAAACAGTAGTAGATTTTACTTTTAAACTAAAACAGGAGATTGAGACAGACAAACAGAGATAGAAAGACCCTGGCCAGGTATTTGGTAGAAAAGGGAATGAGAGACAGATGCAGTTAGACAAAGGCAGAAACAGAGAGAACAAGAAGCAGTACAAAACTGGAGGTATGCACAGAGGGACAGAGAAGTGGCATGAAAAGAAGACAGAGAAGAGGAGAGAAAAGGAGACTGAATCAGATATTTAGGGGGCAACTATGGCATAGAGAACATGCTTTGAAGCTGGACATTGTGTAGGTTCAAACATTCCCTCTGAAAATAACTGAATACTGGAAGAGATCTTTCACTGTATGGTGCCTCAGTATCCCCATCTATAAAATAGAGATAATTGTCAGACATCCCCTGTAGTGTCCTTGTATGAGAAGTAAATGAGATTATACACACACACACACACACACACACACACACACACACACAATGTATTGATTACTTAGAACACGGCCTAGTACACTGCAGCACTATATAAGGGTTCCTATTATATTAGAGAAAAGGACCCTGAGGATGATGAAAAGAAAAAGGATCCAGAGAGGGACAAGAACAAATGACGGAGAATTGGGGCAGAACCATGGCTGGCACCGGCCCTCAGGCGGGTAAAGTCCTCGTTCCCAGGCCAGCGGCCAGCGCTGATGTTCCGAAAGCTGAACGTGCACGGGGAAGCCCGCCGCTCACCAGGTCTCAGTGGGCCACATAAAAGCCACCATGAAGGGTGCAGGCACCGCTGTCGAAGGTACACGCCACTCTGGACGCGTCTCAGAGGGCAGTGGAAGGCAGGCCCCGCCGCAGCACGAGGCACCGAGGGCTCATCGCAGGTGAGGAGGGGTGGGGTAAGGCTGACGGTGGTGGGGGGTCTCGGGCCCGCCGCATGTCTCCCCTGCGGGGGCTCAGCGCCAGCGCTCTGAGCGCCCGTCCCTCTGCGAGTTCAACCAGGGCAGGGGCTGCACTCGGGCCCTTCGCTCGGCCTCCCTGACGCCTCTCGCCTCGTGCAGGAGCGGAGATGAGGCCGCGCGGTGCAGCCGCCGTGACCGTGGGGCTGTGGGTCTTGGTGGCGGCGGGCGTGGCGGCGGACTCCGGCGTGGCTGTGCCCAGGCGCTGCCTCCTCTCGCACTACCGTTCTCTGGACCCCAGGGCGCTGGCAGCGCTCAAGGCGCTGAGGGACCGCTACGTGAGTGACGCCCAGACCGCCCCGTTCCCGGGACCCGGGGCCCGCCGGGAAAGCAGACGTCGCCGCTGTCCCTAGCGGCCCGGGCTCCCTAGCGTCCAGCAGGCGCGCCTCGGCTGTCCGGGTCCAGCCTTCTGACGGCGAGCTCTTCCGGGCCGCCGGCGCCCGCAGCACCGACGCGGCGTCTGCGCCCGTCCCCCACGGGCGCCCCCTGCACGCGGGCTCGGCTCGCGTTGGGGGGCAGCGCCGGCACGGGGTGCATTTCAGTCCGCGCTCACGCCTGCACAGAGCTCGGTGGGCCGGTGCACGCCACCCTCCACCGTCCCGGCCAGTCCCCGGCCACGTCCAGGAATCCCCGACGTCCCCGCCTCACCCCGGCGCTCGTCCCGCAGGAGGAAGAGACGCTGAGCTGGAGGCGCAACTGCTCCTACCGCCCGAGGAGGGACCCCCCGCGGCCCTCGGTGAGGCGCGAGCCGGGCGGGGGCAGGCGCGGGGCCTGGGCACCGCCCGCTGTAACGCCGCCGCTTCCCCGCAGTCGTGCGCCCGCCTCCGGCTCGCGGCCCGGGACCTCGCGGACGCGCAGGCCGCGCTGAGCAGCCTGCCCAGCCCGGAGCTGTTCCCCGGCGTGGGCCCGGCGCCGGGCCTGCGTGAGAGCCTCGGGCCCCGGCGCCTCGGCTCCCGCGGGGCGCTCTGCGCGCTCCGGCCCCACAGCGCCGCCGCACGCTGGGCGAGCCGCCCCGCTGAGCCCCGAAACCGTCCCGCGTCCTCTCGGGGCCCCCAGATGCGGGCTCTGGTCTGCGGCGGGGAGGGCCGCGGGCGTGCTGGCTGGGGGACTCGGGCCCCCGCCGCTCTCCTGACCTCCCGTCCCCGCCACAGCTCGAGCTGGGCCGGCCAGGCTCCTGGAGGAAGTCGCTCCGGTCACCCAGGGGGCGTCCCAACACGCGGAGGGCGGTGAGCGGGGCCGGAGCGCGGCTAGACGCCGGCGGGGCCCGTGGGAGGTGCAGCCGGGCGCGCGTTCAGGCTGCAGGGGGCGGGGAGGGCTGCAGGGGACTTTCTCAGGGGGACATCCCGGCCTCAGCCCCGCTCCGCCTCCTTCCCGGGTCCAGGGCTCGCCCCGGTGCCACGAAGCCGCCGTGGTCTTCAACCTCCTGCGCCTGCTCACGTGGGATCTGAAGCTGGTGGCGCACGCGGGACCTTGTGTCTGATCCCGAAGCTGCTCGGCGGGGACCCGCAGCTCTGCAGGCGGTGGCTGCGGGCGCGGCCCTGGTTGCCCTTGGGTCCAGGCGGGTCTCCAGCCAGTGGGCGCCGAGGCCGGCCGGACCTGCACCCGCCTGCGCTGGCTGCGCGAGGCGCGGGGACTTTTCCAAGGACCAGAACGGGTCCCCTGGGAGAAGGGACCTTGCCGTGGGATGCATCGCCCTGCGCTCTTCCAGGGGCCGCGTCTGGCAGGAAGAGACCTGAGTCCTGCATCCTTCAGTTTCTACATCACTGGTTACGCGAACGCCCTCGTCCACCACAGGTCCCAGCCTTGAGTTAAACCTCAGTGTCCGCTTGGCAGTAGATTCTGTGAATCTGTGACTCTTTGATCTCCCCCCTGGGGAGGCCTCACCCCCTGAAGGATTTGGCAGTGAAAGGGCCAGATGTCCTTCAGCTCTTGTAGATTTTTTATTTTTTAAATTTTTATTCTGTTACCCATGTGTCTCTTCCCTTTGTGAACTCCCAGTGTCATTTGCTCTCCTGTCTTCCAGGGCTAAATTGTTGCCATCATTAAACATTATTGTATGTACAACGGTTGTTGCCTGTGATCATTTTGAGGGGCAATGTATCCTTCCCCGAGTTAGGGCCTCTGCAATTGACAGAAACTAAGCTGACTAGAAGGTGACTTGGACACATCCTGTCCTTGGCCCTGAGACATTTCTGTGTATCAGATGTCAAAGACGTTCCCTGCTGAGGACTTCTGTCCGCTCTCTCCCTGGAATTATGAATGAGGGGGAATACAGGGGTGGGGTAGGAATCAACAAGGACTCAGCTTCATCTATCCTAGAGATTCATCATCTGCCAGGCCAGGAGACTTAGCTACACAGAGGCTGAAGGGTGCAGTGGTTAGTGTTGGGTGTCAGACAAAACTTGGTAAAAATTGTGCCCTCACCACTTATTTGCTGTGTGACCTTGGGAAGGGCTCTTAACCTCTCTGAGTTAATAGTATAGTATAGTCCCTTTAAAATGCAGGCAAAGCACAGTATGCTCTGGATGCTGTCATGGATCCCATACTACATGGTGGCAAAGCCTTCCTGATGAGGCAAGATAGACAGTGCTGGGCTAAAGGGTGGGTGTCTTTGTTTTTCTTTTGCACTAACTGTTCCTTTTGTCTAATAGCCTCCCCTTCAGACCTTCTTAGAGCTGCCTCCCTAATTTTAGGTCTTTGCTCAGATGGGATTTTTCTCAAGCTACCTCATGGAGTGCAAACCCACTCCTGCA
Source organism: Craseonycteris thonglongyai (assembly GCA_004027555.1). Lineage (NCBI taxonomy): Eukaryota > Metazoa > Chordata > Mammalia > Chiroptera > Craseonycteridae > Craseonycteris > Craseonycteris thonglongyai. The sequence continues at coordinate 20,799 of PVKE010025096.1, forward strand.
CTCTGCTCTCATCCCTGCTTTCTACTTTCATTTTCCATTACACACCACGTGATGTCATACTCACCACATGCTTAACTCCTCCCACCCACCCCACCCCGGACTCTGCTGCTCCTCACCACGGAAAAGCTGCACGGGGGATCGTTTTATGGTTTCTTTCCCCCCCAATGCTCTAGTCCTGACACCTAGAGCAGTGCCTGACACAAAGTGCAAGCTGGACAATACTTGGTGAATGAATGGAGGTGTTGTCACACAATGAGCCGGTTCCCTTGGCCACACCCCCATTTCCTAGCAGAGCCTCGTGTTCCTGGGTCCCTGTGTGCGTGGACACGAACGGTGTTAGTCAAGCTCCCCTCCACGCCCGTCTTCCTCTCCATCTTTCTCTCAGCACCTAGTGGGGAAGGGCAGGAAGGGCTGGTGTCCTCTGAATTCTTGGCTGCGTGGCCTTTCTGACTGTCTCCTGACCCCAGCAGCCCTCTCCCTGGGTCTGTGCCCTCCCCTGAACAGCTTTACCCTTGGTAATTCCAGGTTCTCCGTGGCGACACCCCTAGGGGTGCCTGTCCCCTCCCCTCCCTGCACTGGGGCATGCTGCAGAAAGACAAGTCCCCTGTCCCCTGCCCACCCGGCCATGGATGTCCAGGGCTGCAGGACCCCGCTTTGGGGTGCTGGCGCGGCCGCTGTCCTGGTGACTCATCTTGGGAACTGGCCACCTGTAGGTGAACAGGAATCCGTGTCGGTTTCTCTTTCCCTCCAGCTGCTCACCTGGCTCACGACCCGCCCTGCATGGGCTTCCCCAGCCTGGAGCCTCCCCTGGTGGCCGGTGTGTTTTCACTTTTCCCACGTCAGCCTGGGATTGCCCCACCGCCAGGCTAAAAGCTGCACCATGGCGCTCAGCAGCAGGAGTGGCGTCGCACACAGAACTGGAAGTTCAGAGACACAGACAGAGCAGCGGGCTGAGACCCTGACGAGGAGACCGAGACAGAGACACCAAAGAAGGCTGAGTGCAAGACCCAGGTGACAGCCTCGCAGTGAACACTTGGATCCCCGTCTGCTCAGAGACCAGAGACCAGAGGCCAGGATGAAGCTGGGTGAGACCCCACATCCTTGTCCACGGCCCTCACCTCCCGGCAGTCCCCACCCTCAGCCCCTGAGGCTGGGCGTCCCCTCACCTGTCTGTCCTTCCATATCACAGGCGTGGCCACAGGGTGCACGCTGCTGATGCTGCTGACCGCGGTGCTGAGCGGCACTGGGGCAGTTCCTGTCCCCACACCCGTCAGGACCCTCCCAGATGCAAGGGACTGCCACATGGCCCAGTTCAAGTCTCTGTCCCCACAAGAGTTGAAAGCCTTCAAGAAGGCCAAGGACGCCTTGGTGAGTGTCCCCGCTGCCCAGCTGCTGTGGGCTACCGTCCCCCTCCGTCTGTGGGTCACCACGCTCCCCTCCCGGGAAGGTGGGCTGCAGCGTCCTGCACTGGACTGAGCCCCACGCTTCCCGCACGGGGCTCTCCGGGCTGCCCTGGGCTGGCTCCTGTGCTCCTGCCGGGGGGCTGCCTCTCCCGCGTTTGGGGGAGTTCATCTCCCCTCCCCGTTCGCCGTCCTCCTGGCCCACTGCAACCGTCTGGCCTCCAGCCCTGCGGCTGCGGGCTGACCTCGGCCCTTGCTCTGCAGGAAGAGTCGCTCTTGCTGAAGAGCTGGAGCTGCCGCTCGCGCCCGTTCCCCAGGACCCGGGACCTGAGGCAGCTGCAGGTGAGTGGCAGCCAGGCCCCGCCCCGCCCCGCACGGCCCCGCCTCCGGCTCCTTGGGCAGCCCCTTCACCTCCTCCTTCTCACTTGTGCCTGTTTGCTTGCCCTCCCCGCCAGTGCCCCTGACCGCTTCCCCTCACCGGCCCACAATGGCTGTGCCCTCTCACCCGCACCCTGACTGTCACCTCCACCTGTCCCCTCCTCGGTCCTCCTCACCCGTCCCTCTTCACCTGCTCTCTCTCTCTCGTGTGCCCCTCTCACCTGTCTCCTGTCTGCCCTCGTCAGGTGCGGGAGCGCCCCGTGGCCTTGGAGGCTGAGCTGGCCCTGACGCTGAAGGTCCTGGAGCCCGTGGCTAACTCGACCCTGGGGGACGTCCTGGGCCGGCCCCTCTCCACACTGCACTACATCCACTCCAAGCTCCAGGCCTGCGTGAGTGCTCGGGGCACCGGGCCGTGGCTGAGAGCTTGGCCACCATGCATTCCCCTGTGTCCCAGGCCCTGCCTCACACACCGCCCTCCTCTGCCCACAGGTCCCAGCTCAGCCCACAGCAGGCCCCGGGCCCCAGGGCCACCTCCGCCACTGGCTGCACCGGCTCCAGGAGGCTCAAAAGAAGGTGAGAAACTGGGGAGAAGAAACTGATGTCTGGGCACAACTCAGAGCCCAGACGTGGGAGCCACTGACCTGTCTCTTGTCCCCACAGGAGTCCCATGACTGCCTCGTAGCCTCTGTCACGTTCAACCTCTTCCGCCTCCTCACCCTGGACCTGAAATGTGT
>PVKE010025097.1:0-23399 GCA_004027555.1 Craseonycteris thonglongyai
TTTAATCTTTTACCATTTATTAAGAAGACACAGTGGGCTTTTCACATATGGCCTTTATTATGTCGAAGTAGTTTTCTTTCATTCCTAGTTAAGTGTTTCTTTTGTTTTTTTGTTTTTTTTAATTATGCAAAGGTGTTGAATATTGTCAGATGTATTTTTTTCTGTACCAATTGAGATGATTGTGGATTTTGTCTTTTATTCTATTAATGTGGTGTATTACATTGATTGATTTTTGTAGGTTGAATCATTCTTGCATTGCAGGAATAGATCCCACTTGGTCATGGTGTATAATCATTTTAATGTGCTATTCAATTGAGTTTGCTGGTATTTTAGTATGTGTGCTGCTGAGGAGAGCATTAGTTTGCTAGTTTTTGTTGAGGATTTTTTGCATCAATGTTTATTAGAGATATTGGTCTGTAATTTGCTTTTTTTGTAAGTATTTGTGTGACTTTGGTATCAGGATAATGCTGGTCTTACAGAATGATTTTGAAAGTGTTTTCTTCTTTTCAGTTTTTTAGAAGAGCTGGAGGAGGATTGATATTTTTTCTTTAAATGTTTAGTAGAATTCATCAATGAAGCCATTCAGACTTTTCTTTGTTGGGAAAAAAAAATTTTTTTTTATTACAGATTCAATCTCCATATTAAAGTTAAAGTTCTGCTCAGACTTTTTACTTGTTCATGCTTCCATTTTGGTTGGCTGTGTGTTGTTAGGAGTTTGTCCAATTCATCTGGGTTACCCAGTTCGTCACTGTATAGGCCATATTCTCTTCCCTTAGCCATGACTTTTGTTCTTGAAGTTTTTGAGCTGTAGGTTGTGCAGTTTCTCATTGTCCATCATGCCACACTAATGACTTCTTCCCCACACCAACCCCCACTCTGTGACGCATGCCCAGGAACTCCCAGGAACTCAGCCACCGCCTGATCTGCCCTGTCCACTGTGCCACCGTTTCTTTCTTCGTTCACCTGCCTTCTCCTCTCCCTCCTTGTCCCACGTTAGCAGCTCAGGGGAAGACCGCTGCCTCACCAGCAGTGGCCATGGCAGCGGCATGTGTTGTGGGCTGAAGTGGGACAACAGTGTCCATCTCTGTTATGAGAATTTTCCTTCCATTTTTATTTATTTATTTTTTAAGATTTATTTTATTGTTTTTGATAGAGACAGAAAGAGACAGAGGCAGAGAGAGACAGAGAGAAGCGGGAGGGCCCAGAGCAGTCTCCATAGTTGTACGTCATCAGTGTTTAACATGGTTTTGTTCCACACAGGTGGGCGGGGGCTGTGCAGGGCAGGAACTGGGCTGGGGAGGCATGCCCTCTCGAGCCAGGGGCCAAACCAGGGGACAAGAACTGAACTGGGGGCCTCCCACATGGGACGCACACTCCACTTTAGCATATGGGTCTGCACGGGCCAGGGCCAGGGTTTGATCCTCAGTCCCCAGGGCTGCAAAGTGAGTGCTTAACCTGCTGAGCCATCCCGGCTTCCCCTGCTTCCATTTTTAGAAAGAAAGAGGCAGAGGAGGGGAGGGGAGGGGCCCATCCTTTAAAATTAGACTGTGATCTTTAACAAGTACTTAATGTCCCTGAACCTCAGTTTCCACATCTATTTTATGGGGTTGGTGTGAATTTAAAAACATTCATTTACAAAATATTTAGCATTTACTATAATGAGGTGAGACTGGTGAGAATAGAAGATATAATGGTGAGAAGAAGGGTACATAGACTCCTCTCTTATCATGTAGGAATGTATTTGGCTGCAAACAGCAGTTTAGTATATATACTAGCTTTATCAGATAGGAGTTGGGTTTTTTTACACATTATAAAGTCCAGAACTGGTGCAAAGTTCCAGGATGTCATCAGATCCCAGATTCGTTCTGTCTTTCTGCTCAAGGTGTGGCATTTGCCTCATGGTCGTCAGATAGTTGCTACACTCTCCAGAGAGGGCAGGAGAGCACCTGTGTGTCCGGCAGGAGGAAGGAGGACGTCTCGAGAAAGGAGGGGGAGATGTACCGGGAAGCTAAACTTTCCTAAAACTCTCCAGGTGCCTTGTGCTTATTACTTCGTCAGCCAGAACTGGACGACTCCCAAGTGTTAGACCTGGGCAAGAACAGGAAGGGGCGGAGGGAGCCCAGGTCTTTAGGGGAGAAGATGGTGAGTTGGGATTTAGGCGTGTAGAGTCGAGCCTTTAGAGGAGGTCAGGGCTGGGGACTCTTCTGTACAGGTGGCAGTTAGGCTGCGGTTGCATGAGGTGAGGGGGTGCCCAGGAGCAGGACTTGGGGTCCCCGGCACTCATCATCAGGGGCAGCCCGAGGCAGGAGGAAAGTCTGGGTGTCTTGGTGGCAGAAGCCGGACAATTGGATGTTGCCCAGTGCTTTACCCAATTCATTCACCCATCTGCTGCCTCAGGGGCAGGGACAGGGTGACTTTCCCCCCCATAGCGTGTGCCTTTCCTTCCTCTCTACCAGCTATGAAAGCTGCCTCCTGTGGGGAGCCAGACAGGGCAGCAGTGAGCAGAGCCTCCTGATTCCCTGCGCCCTCCTGCTATTCCAGAAACCATCTGGAGGAGCAGAGAGCGAGCTGGTGACCAAGCCAGCCTTGAGCGCAGCCGCATTGGCCGCTGCCCTGGGTCTGCATGTTCCTAAGGTGAATGCCTAAAATTCCACTCACAGGGCATGGGGCGTTCATTCAGCCCTGAGAGCTAAGGCGGAGAATACCAAGCCTCTGGGAGAGATGATGGCGAACTTCAGTTCCCACGGAGAAGTAAGGGACGGTTATATCAGAAATGAGCATCTGATGTGTGTAAAACGGCCCATTGTTCTCCAGGGGTTCCCGGATGAGGTCCAGCTCCTGACTTGGCCCTTGTCCACAGCTCCAGCCAGCCCAAACATTTCCACTTGGCTCAACCAAACTGCTTACAATTTCCTGAATGTGTTAGTTTCTCTCATGCCTCTGGGCCTTTGTTTGCACATGCTGATCCCTCTGCTGCAATAGCATGCTCTCTTCTTCACCCTACCAAGCACTCTCCCTTCGGGACTCCTCCAAGAATTCTTTCCTGAATGCCCACAGCTCTGCTGGTTTGGCTGGCCCCCCTGGCTCCTGCAGGACCCTCCTGGCTCCTCTGCGCTGTGTCATAGAGATGTGTTTGCTGGACCTTCCCTGTCTCAGCTTGAGACAGTAACTGCATCACTCCCCTCTTCTTTCCCAGTGTGTGGCACAGGGCCTACAAGACCAAGTACTTGATGTGTGTTTGTTGACTGACTTACTGAGCGAATGAGTGAGTACAGAGACTTAACTGGGAGGAGGGTGAGAGGAGAAAACAAAAGAGAGCTGGCCCCAAGGACGAAGTGGGAGATGAGGCAGTCTTTAAGGGAGTGAGGCCCCCACAGAGGACGTGGAAGGCCCCCAGCCTAACCTGGGAGCAAAAAGGGGATCCCCTTGTTCCCCTAGGGCTTCCTGTACAGAGCACTGAGTGGCTCTGCCTATGCTACTCAGTCCCCAAGTGAGCCCATTGGCTGGGGCCTCCTGCTCGACCTCCTAGGTGCCCCGAAGTTCCTGCTGGGCTCCCCCAGTGCAAGGGTAGATTGGCTCCTGCAGCCGTGGAGAAGGTGGTGGGCTGCAAGGCCTCGGATGGGCTGGATCTGGTGCCCTGAGCACGGGGACCGAGCTGTGGACAGATGGAGCCGCCGAAGTCCCAGCACTGCTGCTTCCTGGCTGTGCTCTTGGACAAGAGGCTTTATGCCTCGGCTCCTCAATCTGCCCATTTTAAAATGAGGCTCATATTCTCATGACCTCCTGATGCTGTTGAGCAACTGTGAAGGCAGGGCATCTCACTTGGCAGGGAGTGTCTCTGATGGCCCCAGCTCCTTGGTGCATATCGGCTGACCTCTGCCAGGGGTGGGTGGGGTCTGCTTGGGCCCTCAGCACAAGGTCCCCTCCCGTGAAGCTTCTCTCCTGTGAGCCACTTGTCCAGGGACCCTGTGGATGCCAACCTCACATTTACAGCCCTCGGGGAAACTGTCAGCATGTCCATCTGGTGGACTCACCTGGAGCAGGTCTGGCCATTTGTTTTCGTTAAGGCTCCCGGGTGGTCCTAATTGTGCATCTGGGGCTGAGAATACTCCTTAGGGACCCTCACCCTGCGTCTGCCTGTAGCTCCCTCGGGAGATGTGGGTAAGGCCCAGACCACACCCCTCTCTTCTGAACCTCACTCTCCTTATGTGACAAGAGGGCTGTGCTGGATTTGCAACATGTGAGACTGTGTTTGGCAAGGCCAGGGCAGTGGGTGAAAGGCTGGCCAGGCTGGCCCTCCCCCGCCCCAGACGGCTCAGGCCGCTGGCATCTGTTTTGCATGCTGGCCTTCTGCAGTGGTCGTTTAGGGAAAGGGGGCTGTGGCTTTGAAAACCTGGGTTCAAAGCCCTCCCAAGGCACAGGATATCTGAGGCCCCGGCCTACTGCGAGTCTCGAGGCCTGCTGCACTGAGAGGTTGATAAGCAGAGCCAAGAGCCCAGCGCAGGCTTTAGAATGCAAGTAGTGAATGAGGGAACAAATCCCCTCGAAGACTGAAAAGAGAGCAGAGCCGACCAAGGAGCAGAGCCACTGGGGAGGGGCATCGCCTCGTGTTTCCACATCAGAACCAGACGGGTCTACAGCAACACCCCTGAGGAGCATGACTCCTCAAGTCCCTGGGCTACCAAGGCCGATGGCCCATGGGACCTTCATCCCCAACATGGATCTGTCCTGACACCCAAGGCAGGCAGGGAGGGGTGGGCAGGACTCTCTGTTGGGGGCACAGGGTTAATGGTTAAGCTGCCCGGTCCTCCCTGGGGAGGAGGTTAATGTTTGAACAACAGGCGAATCACAGGAAATGCCACTCACAGAGCTGTCACCGAGCCTGGCACACTTATCACAAATAAAAAATTAACTCTTCAGCTATTCCGGGTTATGTGGCCAAGGCCTTCCCAGCATTCTGTGGGAATGTCTCAGGGTCACCCTAATAGCTGCATGGCCTGCTCTACCAGGCTATTTATTGCTCTGTTTACAGAAGCTGATACCCCCTCAGAGTTGTCTGGTACAAGGGCTTTGGCTCTCCCTAGGGAAGAATGTTCCAGAAAGACAGTGTGGTGGCAAGAAAGGTGTGGGCTTGGCAGTCAGACAGACCTAGGCATGTGCGCTACTGTCCCATAGGGGCTGTGTAACCTTGAACAAGACACTGATCCTCTCTGGGCCTTAGTGCCCTTGCCTTCAAAATGGTGACATGCCATCCCCCTTTCTCTTCTTATCTCTGCCCTCTGGTTACCCGCTCCCAAAGAACATGGGCAGGAAGGAGTGGGCTGGCTCTTTTTATTTTTTTTATTTTATCGTTTGAGAGGAGAGAGAGAAACAGAGACAGGGAGAAGGCGGGTGGGGGGGGGGGCGGCCCAGAACAGTCTCTATAATTGTACATCATTAGTTGTGTCATAGCTTTACTCCACACAGATGGATGTGGGGTCATGCAGGATGTGGGAACTGAACTGGGGGCAGTTCAGCGTGTGGATTTGCTTGGGCTGGGGTTGGGGTCAGGGCTGGGATCTGATCCCTAGACCTCAAAGGTGCAAGGCAAGTGCTCAACCTGTTGAGCTATCCTGGCATCCTTTTTTTTTAAGATGGCTACTTTTTTGGGAGGGGTGAGGTGGACTTTCTTTATTGAGGTAAAATGCACATAATTTTACAGTGAGCAATTCAATGGCATGTAGTTAATAGTTAATAATGTTAGTGAACATTCACAGTGCTGTGAAACGCCACCTCTATCTAGTATCCAAACATTTTCATCACCCCAAAATAAAACCCCTTACCCATGAAGTCGTCACCCCTGTTTGCCCTTCCCCCTTGTTCCTGGCAACCACTCATGTACTTTCTGACCGTCTGGATTTGCTGACTCTGGACATTTCATATCAGTGGAATCATACAGTATGTGTGACCTTTTGTGTCTGCCTTCTTCCGCTGAGCATGTTTTCATCCATGTTGAAGCCTGTGTCAGTATGTCATACGTGCTGGCTTCCAGGGCAGTTTTCTCTAACATTCCCAGGCCCTTTATGGGCTCTCCTTCTGGTTGGCTCTTGATTGGCCTTTGGCAGCCAAACACCTCCCCCTGCCCTGGCACGTCCCCCATCTTGCCCACAGCTCCGCCCTCCTCATCCCCTCCTTGGCACAACTGATCTTGGCTCATTTTTCAGAAACAAGTAACTTATGTTTGTATAACATTTTAGCTACTTTTCTTACTTCTTAAAACAACCTGTACAGCAAGTACGATTATCCCCATTTCACAGATGAGGAAATTGAGGCCCTGAGAGGTCCATGATCACCCAGAGCTGTAACAGGACTCTCAGCCCAAAGCTTTTGATTCAACTAAATCCTGAGGATTTTCTAGTTTGCCATCCAGACTAAGCAGTGAATGACTGATGGCCTCAACCTCCCAAGAAAGGGTTTGCATTAGAAAAGAGGGGGTCCTGATTCTGGGTGGTGGGCACATAATGCGACTCATGGGTGATGTGATATGGACTTGTACTTCTGGAAACTGCCTAATTGTTACCAACCAATGTCATCCCATTAAATTTAACAATAAAATATAATAATAAAATTAATTAATTAATTAATTAACTAATTAATTAAAGAAAAGAGGGGAAGCTGGCATGGCTCAGCGGGTTGAGTGCTCACCTTGCAGCCCTAAGGGTCAAGGAGTGAGTCCTGACCCCGGCCTGTGTGGACCCATATGCTGAACTGGGGCCTGCTTCCCATGTGGGAGGCCCCTGGCCAGGTTCCTGCCCCGCATGGCCCCCCGCCCACTTGTGTGGAAGGAAACTATGTTGAAAACTTTGGAGACTACTCTGGGCCCTCCCCCTTCTCTCTGCCTCTCTCTGTCTCTCTCTGTCTGTCAAAATGATAAAATAAATCTTAGAAAAAAAAAAAAAGAAAAAAAAGGAGAGGAGACTTGATGCCAACTGCTCTTTAATTGGTGTGAGAGTTGGCATGAAACTAAAAGCTTTAGGCCAGGTGAGGAAGAGTTCTTGGGTGGATGTGGAGGCTCCCGCAGGGCAGGGTGCTGGGTGGATGAGGAGGCTCCCGCAGGGCAGGGTGCTGGGAGGATGAGGAGGCTCCCGCAGGGCAGGGTGCTGGGAGGATGCGGAGGCTCCCGCAGGGCAGGGTGCTGGGTGGATGAGGAGGATCCCTCAGGGCAGGGTGCTGGGTGGATGCGGAGGCTCCCGCAGGGCAGGGTGCTGGGTGGATGCGGAGGCTCCCGCAGGGCAGGGTGCTGGGTGGATGCGGAGGCTCCCGCAGGGCAGGGTGCTGTGCGTATAGCTCCTGGGAATGGAAGGGCTGAGCATACAGTGCTCAGAAGGTCCCCTCAAGCTGGCCTCGTGGGCGGTGATGTGGCAGGCTACTCCTAGGAAGCAGCCTCAGCCTTAGGCTTGAAGGGTCCTTCATCTCATCCAGTGCAGCCTCCATTCAGTGTCTCAGGCACTTCCCAGCCTCCTAATTCCACGACATTCTCTACTTGAATACTTTTAGTAGTGGGAAACTCACTACTTCCAAGGCAGTTCATCCCACGGAATGGCTTGTGCATCTTGATTTAAAAAGAAACATCCAGGTGTAGACGTTCCTCCTGTGCTGTGCTTTCAAATGCCTTCGCCATCAAGGAACTTCAGTTCTGCCAACCCCATCCTGACCACTTCTGTGTGTGGTCCAGCCACCACAAGGAGGGCAACGCCTTCCCTGACCTGGATACGATAGGTCAGATCATTAGCAAAGCCCAGGAAACCTCACCAGGTTGCTCCTTGGATGGCTGAGGAATGGGGCTGTGGGTGGGCTGAGAAAGGCAATGGGAGATGTGATGAAGCCAGGAAGCAGGTGTCATGCAGGAGCTCCTGAACTGCCGTGGGATCTTGGGGGAGGAGAAAGGGTGACTGGACGTGAGCTGGGTCATGGAGCTCCAGGCAGGAGGAAAGAGTTAACGTTGAGAAAAGCAGAGGCTAGAGAACGTATGAGGGCCAGGCAGGAGGAGCTGGGACTCCCTGGCATCTCCATTAGCGGGCATGGTGAGCATCAGGGGCCATGGAGGGGGCATGGAGGGACGGAGAGCCCACTGCCCAATCCAGCATGGCCCTGGGGCGGGGGTGGGGGGGACTGGCTCGATCGCGCCCCGTGTCACAGCAGCCTGACACATTGCTCCCAAAATAGTCCCAGGTTACCGTCAGGTCATCCGAGCTCATTTATAAATAAATCAAGGACTGCAGGGTGGATGTTCCTCTCTGGGTGAATGCAGGGCAGGCTTGCAGGAAGCAAAGGGCTGGCAGGCTCTTCTCCAGGCACCGGGCTGAGTGGGGATCTGGAGATTGCCAAGGCACTGTCCTGCCTCCCATACCACCTTTCCCCTATTCCAGCCCCCTCCCCGCTGCCAGACCTGTCTCTGGGGCCACCTCTCTACCCCACGGAGGGGGCGGGACAGAGGGACCTGAAGTTACTGTCTGCTCTAGGCCTGGCCTAGAGTATAAAGGAACCAATCTTTGTCCATAAACTTCAGTGGGCAAAAATAGAACTTTCCCCATTTTCTACAACTAATTCTGACTGCATTCTCCTGGGATGGCAGAAACCTAAGCCTTGGTATTTTATGGATCTTCCCCACAACTTTCCCAAGGTTTTAGAAATTCCTATGGAACCATTGTGTCTGAGAGAGCCCATCTGGTCTTGACCTTTGCTCCACAGAGTGATGGCTGACAGACCCTGATTCAGGCCACTTGGCCCTTCTGTGCATCACTGGGAGGCCTGGGCTGGGCCGGGCTCTCTGTCCTGCGCATCTAGACATGACCCCACAGCCCTCTGTGCTCTGGGCTATCCTACCATCCAGGTTGACTACACCTGAATTTCTCTTTCACCCTCAGGGGCCTTTGGAATGGCCAACCAGGATGATTATAGGTCTTTCTTTCCTCTTCTGAGACTGTGAGCCAGTAATCTAAGGAGGAAGGACAGAGAAAGGGGAAAAAATACCAGGAGGAAAAATAAAAAAAGGACAAAGGTTAATGGATCAGAAAATATGGCACTGCACACTCAAATCCTTCAATTCACACTAAAATCCCGGAGGTATTACTATGTCCATTTGATGGATGAGGAAACTGAGGCTCATAGGGGAAGTGGCAGGCCAAAGGTAGCTTTAGGTCCAAAGCTTGCCCTATCTCCACCACTTCCCCTGCCTGAAGCCAGTGTCTCATGCTGTCCACTCAGGCCCTGGGCACTAGACGGGCCCCTGGCCTCCCAGATGGCATTTGTGGTCCAATGTTGTCTTATCTTGTTTCCCCCACTTAAACATCCCCAGCCTTCCAGCCCAACCCCTCCAGCCAGGCAGTTGTGGCAACGGGTGACCAGTAGAGATGGTGGAAGGATGGGAGGCATGCCCCTCACCTGTCCTGGGCCCTGCCTATCCCCCCCCACCCAACCTCCAGCAGCTACTTCATGTTTATTTCAGCCCTGCCTTGCAGGAGGCCCTGAGCCCTCCCTAGAGGCTTCGTATAATAGCAGTGACCCCGCTTACAACGCTCCCCCGATCCCTTATCTCACTGCATTGCCCTCACCCCCAGCTCAGGCGGCCAGCTTTGCTATGTAAGATCTAAAACTTACCAGGATCCCACAGTGACCCAAGTCCTGTGCTTTGTTTTTTCCCTGCCAGATCTCCAGGGAGGCTAGGCCAGGCCGTCTTCCCTCCCTCCCCCAGCTCGGAGCAGGAGCCTGATGGGGAGTGGGGTCTGGGATTCCCCACTCACACCCTGGAGCAAAGGAGGTCCCCGCAAGCAGCCAGAAGGCCCCCCAGACCACCCTGTGCCCCCAGCCAGTGTTCCAGAAGCCCAGCTGCAGCCACACACCCCCTGTCCTGGGATCTCCTCAGTACTTCTCTCTTTAAAACAGTGGGCTTTTTCTTCAGCATGCTGTGCAGCAGATCTTGAAGTTACTCATCCTACGTAACTGCAACTTGGAATCTCTCCCCATGTCCCCCAGCCCAGCCCTTGAGAACCACCGTTCTACCCTCTGCTTCCATAGTTTGACTGTTTTGGGGTTCCGCGTGAGTGAGATCATGTAGCATTTGTCTTTCTGTATCTGACTAATTTCATTTTGCATAAAGTCCTCCAGGTTCATTCATGTTGTCCCAAACGGCAGGATTTACAGGCTGAATAATATCATGACGCCCTTTCATACTCTGATGGAGACTTAGGTTGTGCCCATATCTTGGCTCACCCCATAGTTATAAATAACGCTATAGTGAACATGGGGCTGCAGATATCTCTTTGAGATGCTGGTTTCGTTACCTTTGGATAAATGCCCAGAAGTGGACTTGCCGGGTCCTATGATAATGCTACTTTTAATTTTTTGAGGAACCTCCATACTGTTTTCCCTAGTGGCTGCACCAGCTTACAACTGACATTGTTTTTCTTAACGCAGCCTCCTCCTCAACATTAGTAGCTATAATATGTTAGTTCTATAACTTTTTAATCACATACAATTCTCTTTCAAGTAGTGTGACTATGAAAATTAAAAGGGTCCCACCACGTACCAGCACACAGCGCACACCGCCCGGCTGTGCCCCTTGAACACTGGGCAGCTTGGATCTTTCCCGGCACCTCCGAAGCCCCGACAGTGAAGCTGAGGCTGGAGAGAGTGTGGCCACGTCACGGTGCTCAGGACACGAGCGGTGCTGTGTGGCGTGAGCATCCAGGTCTGCTGCCACCAAGGGCCAGCCGGCAGGTGGAGCCCCAGCTCCGCCAGCATCAGCTGTCCTGCACGTGCCACTTCACCTCTGGGCACCCGGGTTCCTCGTCTCTGCCGTGGGGCTGGGACTGCCCGGCCCCTCCAGGTTCCACAATGTCTGATGCGTGTCCAGAACAGTCCTGGGCCGCCCCTTCCTCAGTTTTTTCTCTCTACGTGGCTGCCCTGAAGGGTGTGGCAGTGACCAGCTGGCAGGGGGACCCCGCTTACCGTGAGGGGAGTCTGTTGCCCTGTCTTCTTCACCTCTCACCGCCAGCCACTCCCACCCTGCCTTCTGCCACACCAGGCCAGTGTCCCCGTGGGCCCAGCCTGACGTGACCCGGGTCAGGAAGTCGGCCAGATGCCCTGGCACCCTCCTCATCTGTCTGGCTAGCTGGGCGTGGGTTGTCCAGACTCATGGGCTGGAGCCGTGGGCCAGTGTCCTGGCTGGCATGGCCAGCCCCAGCCCTGACTCCAATTCTGCTAATGTGCGGACAGAGGCTCCTGCCTTTCCCCACAGCCGGGAAGGGCCCGTGGCTTCCAGTACAAGTGGCGTGGCTGAGCTGGCAGGGGGCTGTGCTGGGAGCAGGCGCCTGCAGCCACGTCGAGGTCTCTGCAGAAGGGGTGAGGACACGGGGCCGCCTCATCCTCCAGGCCCCAGAGGCTGGGATCGCTCTGAGTGCAGAGTCCCAGTGCGTCATCTGTCAAAGGCCCTCCCAGGACCAGGTCACCATCTCAGGGGTAGCTGGGGAGACCAGAGTCACCAGGGGCCCGTGAGCCAGGACACCCTGGTTAGGCCTGGTGAGCAGGGTCCACAGCTGGAGTCTGGAGGACCCGCCGCCCGGACCATGGTGGAACCAGGCCTTAGTGCTCTGGGGGGAGTTTAAGATGGAGATGAGCTCGAGCCCCCCTATTTCAGGGCTTACTGTGAGACTTAGATGAAGGTTCAGAAATATCCAAGGGGCTTCTCATCTCCCACGTTCCTCAGAGGACACAGACACCTGGTCCTTTAGTCCCATGGGTGCTGTGACTGTCCTTGCAGGAGCCACATCCAAACCCTGCCCTCTGTGTCCACCGTCTCTCCCCTCCATTCCCCACCGTCTCCCTCACCCAGGTTGGCAGCCTGTCCTGTCACCCCGGGGGCTGCTTCGTCTCCAGAACCCCCAGCCTTGCATCCTGATCTCAGCCTGGCGTTTTTACGGGGACCTCCCACTTCTCCTTTCCCCACTGGAGGCGGATCCTACTGCCAGGAGAGAGCCAGTCACACCTGCCCACACCTTCCCAGCCCTGCAGACCCCTCCCTGTCCCTTCCCCTGCTGGCCTGGCCCCACACCGCCTGCCCTCCCCTGAGCATCCCTAGCCTGGCTCTGGTGGGGAGGGCTCTAGGCAGCTGGGGGTGGTGCCGCCTGGAGACAGGGCAGCTGGGCAGAGCCTGTGAGGTGGCACAAGCAGCGTGGCTAGACAGTCAGTCACCTCCTGGCCTACATTTCCTGGCCGTGTGGCTCCGAGAACTCACTGGTGGCACTGCTATGGATGAAGTGAGCTCCTGGCAGCAGAGCATAGGGTGACCCTGACAGCACGCATCCAGGGCCAGCAAGCAGGGGCCTGGAAGGCCAGGACCTTACCGTGGGATTTAGAAGTCAAGTGGGTATCAAGGCGAAGCCCTTGTACATGGGACGTATGACGGGAGATGGCACGGGAGCCAGAAGCTCTGTCGGTTTTCCATTAGGCACCTAGGCCCAGCCGGCACAGGCGTGGGCCTCTGGCAGTGGGGAGCCATGAAGGCTCCTGCTGTCCTGGGCTCTGTGCCCAGTGTGGGGAGCCAGTGTACCCAGGCACCAGGTGGAGCCACCCACCTGCAGTGACCTGCCTGCCACCCAGGAAGGCTGCCTGTCTCCCTATCTCAGACCAGAAGGAATTTCAGGATGTATTAAATTAAGCCTTTTGAACAAAGACAAACAAGTAGAGGATTTGTTAAAGGAAAAGAATACATTCCCAAAATAATGGGTGTGGGCAGGCCAGGAAAAAGAGCAACTGCACAGAGGAAGAAAGAGATCGAGGAATATACTAGAGTTTGAATAAGGGCATGGTAGGCATCCCCAGGGCTGGTCTTTGCTCACCCTACTGTCCCTCTGGATGAGGGATTCCCTTGTGGGAACTGTCGTGACCACACAGGGGGTGGAGATTTCTCCCTGCCCATAATGCCAATAGTGTCATAATCCATTACAATTAGCTGTAGCTGCACCTTTTCTGAAGAAGAATCTCTCCTCTCTTTACTTTGTTTTCCCTGCTTTCTCCTTCCCTTCCTCCTCTTTCCCTGCAGCCCTATTCTTTCTGCCTAAAGTAACATTACTGCTGGTTCACAGGATTGACAGTAACATAAGGCAGAATAAAATAAATTTTCCAAATAGAGGCAAAACTGGCTGAATACAGTTTTGTCCAGTTGAAATACAATTGAACAACATTCATTTGCACACCTATGGAAAAGAATATTTGCATTGCTAAAGGTAATCTACAACTTACAGAGCTGTGTCCTAGCTTAGACAATGAAAGTCCCCAAAGACAGATGACCGGAGACCCTAGAATCAGATTACCCAGAAGGCTGGCCTTAGAACCTTGTTTTGCATGGAAGAAGTGATCTTTAGGACTCATTTCAGAGTCTTTTAGTTACCAGAAGTGGACCACACATATGGCTTTGAGCTCCCTAGCAGCCAAGTCAAAAAAGAAACAGACTCGAGATTCCGTGTCTCTAAGGACAGATATGCAGTCGTCGTTTACCGTACGTTCAGCTTCTCGTTGCATTGAGACCGGATTCTCCTTCCAGAAGCGGCCTCATAAAGGAAACTCAGTGAGCTGGGCAGCAGTGTCCTCCACGATATTCCTACTGAAAACGCAGGGCCCACTCTGCTGTAGCTGCGTGCAAAGGCCAGGACAGCGGCTCTCAAAGTGTGGCCCCAGGCCAGCAGCATCAGCCTCACCTGGGAACTTGTTAGAAAGTCAAAATTTCAGACTCCACTTAGACTCTAGGGGTCGAGTCCAGCTATCTGTGTTTCAGCAAGCCTTCTGGATGATTCTGAAGCAGGCTGAAGTCTGAGAATCATGAGGGGAAGGGCTGTCAACCTTGCCATCAAGTTAGAATTACCTGAAGAGCCTGGGCCTCATCCAAGACCCAGTAAAGCAGGATCCCTGGGTGTAGGGCACAGTTATGTGTGTTTGTAAAGCTCTCTAGATGGTTATACTGTGCAGCCAGGATGGGGACTGCTGTCAACTCATTTAATGCGAGCTGCGAGCAAGAGATGTTCCACCCTGTGCCCTAGAAAAATCCAGACCTGTGCCTGTGAGGCTTATATGAGATCATGTGTCTCCCTCCCTTTCTCCCTCTCTTCCCCCTTCCTTCCTGTCTTCAACACTGAGCACTTACTGTGTAGATGGCAGAGTCCAAGGTGACAACAAAAGACACATTAGACACCATTGGTTCGGGATCACAAGGAGTTAGTACCTAATGGGGACTCCTGGCAAACAAAGGTGTTCGGGGGAAGCTTGGATGGCTCAGTGGGTTAAGCACTCACTTTGCAGCCCTGGAGACTGAGGATCAAATCCTGGCCCCGGCCCATGAGGACCCACATGCTGAGCTGGGGTGTGCCCCCAGTTCAGTTCTTGCCGGGGCCTATGCAGGAGGCTCCCGGCCCAGTTCCTGCCCTGCGCAGCCCCACGCCCACCTGTGGAGTGAAACTATATGGAAAACTAATGTCAACTATGAAGACTGTTCTGGGCCCTCCCCCTTCTCTCTGTCTCTCTGTCTGTCTCTCTGTCAAAAAAAATAAATAATAATAATAAATCTTTAAACAAAGGTGTTAGGGATGGTGAGGGGGGTGGTGCCCTTGGTCCACGTGCCATCCCTGTCTGATGCTGGTGCTCTCCTTGGCAGGTTGCCAGGGGCTGTGGGACAACATGAGCTGCTGGCCCTCCTCTGCTCTAGGACAGACTATGGAAGTGGAGTGCCCACGATTCCTCTGGATGCTCACCGGCAGAAATGGTAACCACCCAGCACCAGGGTCCTGAGCGCTGTGGGTTGGCTTCTGGGTGGGACCTTGGCTGGGAGCCATTAGTCCAAGGAAACTGTCCTGGGGACAAGTAGTGAATGGAATGGTGGGCGTGGGGATCCATGTTAGGGACTGGAAAACTTGCTTGGGGATGTGGAGATGGCTTGATCCTTAGGGTCCCAAGCAAAGGGGCAGGAGGCCATGTACCGAGGAAGTGATAAAGCCGGCCGGGCTTGCTTCCCTTTGCCCCACAGCCCCACTTGGGAGCTCCCCTTCTTTCTTCCATATTTCTGCCCCCTTAACAACCAGAGACCTTGATTCAGCCCCTGTGTCTGGGTCCCACCCTGGCACAACTTGGCCTCTCTGAGCACTTACTTCCTCTGTGCCCATTCTGCCAGGCACTGCTGATAAACGGTGCCCTCTGGCTTCCTGGACGATCTCTCACCTGACAAAAGCTACAGTTTGCGAGAACTTGCTTAAATCCAGGCAGGGAAGTGAGGAGGCCACTCAGACAGAGCATGCTCACGGACTAACTTATGTGCCAGCCATTTAGTCATCACAAAACCCCTGCAAATCACAGATCATTTCTGCCCACATTTGACTCAGTAACGAGTAACATAATAACAGGGACAAAGAGAGGTGACGCAGTTTGCCTAAGATTCAGAAAGGAGATGGAGAAAAAAGAACTCAACGTCAGATGTCTCTGACTTAGAAACTGTCTCTGAGGCCATGGTCAGGGTGGGCCGACGGCCCCTTGAGGGCAGTGAGCCGGGGTGGAGGCAAGATAGTCTCCTGGCCTTTGGCCCCTGCCCTCAGTGGGGTCATTTAAAATCTAAAGCCTGGCCTGGCTCTGGCTCTCTCCCCCCATTCGTACAGGGCAGGAAAAGCTGCCCGATGAGGCCCTTAACAAGAATGAACCAAAAAGGATGACTGAACACTGAAACCCAGCAGTCTCCCAAAGTGCAGCATGCGAGAGGAGCGTCAATTCTTCACACCATGGTCCCCTAGTACACACAGGCACACGTACATGCGTGTGCAAGCATGTGCACACACAGATTTGGGGATCACACTTAGCTTGCTACCCCCCTCAGCCTCCCTTGACACTCTTTGTTACAGGAATTGGAAGGAGCGGGGGAGCCTGGTTTGGATCCCACCTGTCTATTTATTGCTTGGATGACGCACAGCTGCTGAAGCAGACAAATCCCCCAAATCTCCAAGCAGCCTTTGTGCTATGGGCCTGCCTGCTGAGAGCCCCACACAGGTGCTTCGATGAGCAGGAAACCCTTCTCGCCACCGTGTCTCTGACATCCCAGCACCTTCCTGCTTTTGCGGTGTCAGCACGCAGCTCTCAGGCTGATTGGCGAAGGGAAAGGACCCCGAGGATCAGCCAGGGGGGATTTGGAAGGGCTGGGCCTGGCACCTAACTGCCAGGGACTCAGGAAAACAGGGTCCAGCTGCGTGCTAGTTTCTTCTGCCGCTGGGCCCAGATTACTCAGATTGTCTCTGAGTTTCAGTGTTCTCACCTGTAGAATGACTCCCCATAAATAACACCAGTCCTGCAAGGCTGTGCTTGGAAGTAAATGTTAAATATCTTCCTTTATCTCTTCTCTCCCTTGTCTCCTTTCTTATCCTTCCTCTCTCCACCCCCCAAGGCCCCCCACATGCACACACACGCCAGCAAACCTACCAATGGTCTTTTTCTCCTGGCATGACCCCTCCATGTTTGTCTCTGGGATCCATGGAGCTCTGGACACAGGAAATTAATCCAGACACGGCTTGACCTTGAATAACTTGCTGGTCGGGTGCAGGGCCAGGACGAGACCCTGGTCGCTGACACCTCCGTAGCTAGACCAGTTCTCCTGGTGGAGGGACTGGCAGCTCTCCTACTTTCCCAGTCCTCCCTTCACAACCTTCCCAGGCCACAGGGCCTCCGCACCTGCCACCACCGTCCCGCCTGCCATTCTGCAGAGCTGGGCTCATGGCCCCATCCCTTCCCAATTAATTGCTTGAGCCCCTACCTCATTAGCTAGAAGCCTTCAACCTCCTTCTTGAGCCTCCACAACCCTCCAATTACCCAAGACCCACCGCAGTAACCCAGGGTGCAGCTCCAGGTCTGTGTGCTGTGGGGAAGGAAGCTGGGGGTCCTACACCGACCTCTGCTGCAGTTTCTTCTTGCTGCCACATGATGTCACTGCAGGGCTGCAGGACCTGAGAAGTGCTTTGTGGAGGCTTCCCAGGGGGTGGGGGTGGGGATCAGGTCACCCTGGGGCCACTCAACTCATACCCAGCCTCAGGCTTAAGGCACCCGCAGACCCAGGACCACAGGTCAGGACCACATCAGCCTCCTACCAAGAGCCGTCCTCCCACCACTCCTCCCCTAACCCACCTGAGTTTTGGTTAGAGTCCAGCCCCTGCTCCCGTCTAGGGAGAAAAGACTTCCCTTAGTGGTGTCTGGCAGGATTCCAGGGCTCCCCACCCCAACCGAGGAAGGAGTGCCCAGTGAGGACAAGCTGGTGTTCTGGAACCATCCTTAGAAAGAAGAATATAATAATAAGTTAATCCTATCTCAGGGCACCCATTACATGAACCCAGGCAAGATGGGTATCTGTGTGACTGGAGAAACTGCAGGCTGGATTCTGCCCCCGATATTTCTGTCTGTGTGCCAGGGCCTCGAATGTTCCTTCTAGGATGCGTTCCTTCGATTCTTAAGACGGCACTGGTCTTTCAGAGTTCCTTATTAAACACATACTTCCCAGACGCCATCAGGCCTTGGCCCTCTCGCGCCTCTATCATGGTGGGGATTGGATTCTTAAAGCGTAGAGGTTCCTAACCTGATCAGGGCTCTGGAGACTCTTGAGAATCTGGTGAAAGCTTTGGACTGGCTCGTCCCCAAACTGTGTGTGTTTGTGTGTGCGCATGGGCACATGTGCGTGCATTAGTGCACAGATACTGACTGTACTTTCGGGGGCCTTTGAGGTGTACATTGGCCTGAAGCTGGGTAAGCGCCCCTTACCTATTAGGTGTCAGACCCAGGGCAAGTAGGAGGGGCTGAAGGGACTCCAGAGAGAACCCAGCCCTTGTCTCCTCTGCAGTTCTGCTGAGGGCCTGCCTTGTTAGCTGCTCTGGACACTTGGGCTGGATCACATGCCACATCTGTCTTGGGAATCCTGGGGCGTCAGTGAAGAGAGGGCCCCAAACAGGCGGCCTAGCCCTTGGGCACACACTGTCTGACAACCCATTCTGGGCTCCAAGGTGTTTATATTCTCTTAACTCACCTTCCCATCCAACCAGTCTAAATTTGTCCACCATTCTTTCCTGTTTGACAGCCTCATACCCTTGACCCAATCACAGGCATGGCTAGAGCCCAAAAGCCGTGGTCTCCTGTTGCTAGAAGCTGTCACTGGGTCTGCAGGGAGAGGGCCAGGCAGGAGGGTGGTACAGCAATGGGACATGTCCTAGGTAGGCACTGTTGCCCAATTCTGGTCCTCGGTTTTCTTGTCTATAGGCTAGGCCAGCAGCACCTCCCTCACTGGGGTGCTGTGAGGATTAGATCAGAATCTATTTGTTAGCATAGTGGCTGATTCTAGACATGCCCGCCATATCTCTCCAGCTCAGTGGAACCCATTTGACCCTAAATCGTGTGAGCCAGTGGCACAAACCCTGGGGCCTGTTAAGAGGAGTATGCCAGCTCGGCGGGAGTGGTTCGGGGTCCCTGCTTCTAAAAGCTCCTTGTGGGCAAGCTCTCCCCTCCTCTCCATAGAAGAGCTTAGAGCGGCCTCTTCATTCCTACTCACTTGCTTTTCTAACCAGCCAACGTTTAATGAGCAAGGACCCTGGGCAGGCAGGGAGGCCATTGTCCCCACCCTGTGAAGGTGCAGGACGTGGCCCTGTGCTGGAGGTCTGGGTAGTGAGTTCAAAAGGCCATAAGTGACATGTCAGCCAGTTGGGGGGAGGGAGGGAGGGGAAGTGCCCCTGGAGCACCAAGGGACCTGGGAGCTGAGTTGGGAGTCTGGAGAGGGGAAGGCGTGGACAGAGATGGGGGAGTAGACTGACCCAGGGTGAAGTGGCCATAGCATGAGGATCTAAGAGAGCTCTGGGCCCCCCGAGGGCAGTAACACTGGAGCTTCTGCAGCGGCCTGGCTCTGTGGGGCCTGGTCCCTCAGTTGCTGGGACTACTGAGAACTGTGACATGAGTCAACCAGCCTCCCTCATCTTGGGTGCCCTAGTGCTTGGCACAGGGGGATATGGGGTGTGGAGGAGGCAAAGAAAAACAAAGAGATTTAGGGGCTGGGAGGGGATGTCTGTTCAAGGACCTCGCGGTTTGTAAATCGAGGCATCGAGGATCAGGGGGTCTGCCTCTCATTTTCTCTCCCCCCTAACATACACACACACACACACACACACACACACACACATCCCAGGTCTTTGCCCCCTCTAGGCCTACCTTCCTGCATACTTTTCCCACCATTTTTCCTGACTAAGATCAGCGGGGCCAATTGAGAGCTGACTGTTGGGTTCAGAGAAAGGCAGCTGGGGACAGAGTGATAGAAAGAAACTCCAGGCTGCCCCTAAAGTGTGGCCAAGGGCACTCAGGAGTGCCAGTTGTCTGTCCCCCGACCCCACCGCTCACACACAGGACGCTTGGCACCCACAGGTTCCATGTTTCGAAACTGCACGCAGGATGGCTGGTCAGAAACCTTTCCCAGGCCCGACCTGGCCTGTGGAGTTAATGTGAACGACTCATCCAACGAGGCCAATGAGAAGCGGGTAAGCCTGTCAACCTCCGCCCTTCTCGTATGGGACCCTCAGGGTGAGCCATCCCTGGGAGGGGAGAAAGTGGAGCCAGCCCAGGACCAAGGGCCAGTGGGTGACCTGGGCTGCCCTTCCCACCCACCCTGCCCTGCTCATCGCCCAGGATTCAGTGGGCCTGCTTCACTGCCCCAGTCTCTCAACCTGGAGATGGTGGGCATGAAAACTATAGCGCAGTGAGAATAGCCTCATGCCACCATGAGCCTGGGGTGATGTAGTCATGAAACCAGGAGAGAAGCGATGTGGTGACTAAATGCTCGGAACCAGGCCGGTTGGTGTCTCAACCCTGAGCTGTGGCCTTGGTAGGTGTGGGGAGAACTTCACTGCTCTATGCCTCAGTTTTTCATCTAGGAAATGGGGTTAATAATAGTAGTGACCTCAAAGGCTTGTCAAGAGAACTAAATGAGTTCATACATGAAAGCGTTGAGAAGGGTGTCTGGCCTTAGAAAGTGCTCGATAAATGTTTGTTCTCAAAGGAGTCTCAGGCACTGACAGGAAGGAGCGAGTCCAGCCGCAGGGCAGTCCTGGTTTCACAGGGGACACTGTGAGCCATGGCCTGAACTTCAGGTGTCTCCGGAGGTCCTCTGTAAGTCGCCATCAGTTTCAGAAAACCTTCCCTCCTCACTTTTTCTGACTGATTTGTACATATCCTTCAAAACTCCACTCTAGCCCTTCAGTTCCAGAAAGCTTTCTTCCTGTTGTCCCAGGAAGGGCTCCCTTAATACATACACTCTGTTGGCCTCCAGTATTACCTACCATATTATATTAAGCCATCAGCAGGTGCCACATGCATCCATTGCTCTCACTAAAATATGAGCTCCTCAAACGCATTAATTCACTCAACAAACACTTATTGAATATCCACTATGGGCAAGGTATGGGTCTAAGGATGGAGATACAGCAGTGACAAAGCAAAGGGAATCTTATTCATATCCAGGCCCCCAGTGCCAAGCACAGTATCTGGTACTTATAAGGTACTTAGTAAAGATTTGTTGTTGTATTAAACATCTACCATGTACCAGCTGCTTAATGCACAATTTCATTAATCCTCAAAAGGATTCATATAAGTTTATTATTTTCTCCATTTTGCAGATCAGGAAACTGAGGCTCAGAGAGGTTAAGGAAAATGCTTAGAAAGTCATGGAAGCAAATATTGAAAGGGTATCTGTACCCATTGCAGCATTACTAGTAATAACCAAGATGTGGAAACAACCTAGGCATACATTGATAGATGAATAGATAAAGAAATTGTGTCTATACACAATGGAATATTACTCAGCCATCAAAAGAAAGAAATCCTGCCATCTGCGGCAACATGGGTGGACCTTGAGGGCATTGTCCTAAGTGAAATAAGTCAGACAGACAAAGATAAATACCAAATGATCTCACTTATGTGTGGAATCTAAAAAAGAAAAAAGAAAAGAAAGAAACAAAAAACCAAACTCATAGTAAGTGAGATTAGATTGGTGATTACCAGAGGCTGGGTAGGGAAGTGGGAATGGATGAAGGTGGTCCAAAGGTACACACTTTAAGTTAAAAGGTAGGTAAGTGCTGAGGATGTAATGCACAACATGACAATAGTTAACTGCTGTGTGCTACACTTGTATATGAAAGTTATTAAGAGAGTACATTCTAAGTATTTTCATAACGAGGATAACATTTTTTTGGTATGTATATGGGATGATAGTTGTTCACTAAACTTATTGTGGTATCATTTCACAATGTATGTAAGTCAAATCATTATGCCACACACCTTACACTTATACAGTGATGTTTGCCTGTTTATCTCAGTAAAGCTAGTTGGAAAGAGTCAAGGGAAAAAAACCACAAAAGTTGTGGAGGTAGAATTCAAACCAGGCCTAGCTCCCAAAAGAACCAGTGCCCCCCGGACCTCATGCTGCAGCCCTCAAAGGTAGGTGCCCCCCAGGAGATGCACCTCCAGCAGTTCCAGGAACTGAACTCCAGTGGGAATATGATGGACAGGCTTGCAGCTCCCTTGGAGGGTGGTGTAGGGTCATGTTAGAGAAGCATGGGGATTAGGGGGTGGGGGCTGTCAGCAGAATTAAGGGAGAAAAGACAAAGCTGAGAGGCAGACTCCACTCACTTCAGATTTTTTTGTAAGACTCCTCTCTCTATAGCCAGTCAGTCTTGCTCTACTCAGGGGTCTCCAAACTTTTCAGCCCGCGGGCCACATTAACTATCAAACAGCAGTTTGGGGGCTGACTACACACTCGAGGTCCAAATAAAAAAGTATCAAAACATAGATGTTGTTTTTTAATTATTTATTTAATATTATTTTATTCAGATAAAAAGGTCTCCATGGGCTAGATGAGAGGGCTTCGCTGCCCGCATCCGGCCCGTGGGCCGTAGTTTGGAGACCCCTGCTCTACATGAAGGAATCTGATTGCAGGATCAATATGGAGGAGGGAGTTTCTTTCCTCTCAGGTCTTGTCATCTAGTTGGGGGAAAACACATGAGGTCTTCAGATCTGGCCACAGTAAACTAATTTAATAACTGGGCTCAACACGAACTGATCATTGGGTACATACAGTCTTGAAGGTGTGGCAGGTGGGCTCTGACCTCTGCAGATCACCATTGGTCTGATTGACATATAAAGACAGGGGGCTTATGTGTATCACATTTGTAAACTCCATAAAATTAAGAGGGAACAGAGGTTCAGAAGGATGCTTTGGGCCGCAAATAACAAATTCCAACTGGCATAGTGAGCAAACATGGCTCATGGACCTGGGGGTACAGAAAACTGTGTTGAGACTCTTTGATGAAGCAACACGTCAAAGCCACCAAGGGCCAGGTTCCTTTTGTCTCTCCTGCTATCCTGGTGGCTTCTTCCCAAGGCTGGCACCTCTGCTGTTAAAAGATGAGTGCCATTGTCAACTGCAGCCCCAGACTGCCCCATGGCTGCTTGTCCAGGAAGGGGGACAGCCTGACTTCCTACAGCTCCTTCCTAGGAGCAAGGAAGCTTCTTTACCCAAACTCCCAGCAAGCCAGCCTGTCCAAGCATCTCACTAGCCCAAAGTGCCCGGAGCCTGCCACCACCAGACCATCCCTGGCAGAGGGTTGAGGTACATGATTGTCTCATGCCATCGGTTCTCCAACTTTTAAGAATTATTGAGGACCCCAAAGAGCTTTTGTTTTAGTGAGTGATATCAATCAAAACCACACAGGGGAACTTTTGGCATCAGGGCCGGGGTTGTGATATTCATGATGGGGTCAAGACTGTAAAACCCCAAAACTTGACTAAAATAAATCCCAAATTTGGACAGGAGACCGACTTTGGCTTCAGCTCGTATTTAAAAAATGTTAAAGTCCTTAAGATTGGAAGGGTTTCAGACCACGGAGCTCACTGCTCCCTAAACGCTAGTCCACAAACTGGCACAAACTTTGTCTTTTATTCTGAGATTTGAATCATTCTCTTTCTTATTGTTGAAATGTCTTTTTTCTCTTTTGATGGTGAAAGTGCATTTGTTGGTTTTCTTTCAACTTCCTAACTTGGCACACACCACTCTATCATTAACAAATGCCAATAACGGACTCAGATTGGCCAAGACCAGGCAAAGTTGCCCCTTAACTACATAAAATGGAGTTAGCATGCCTAGAGTGGAGGTTGGTCCTTGGGCCAAATTTGGCCCTTCACCTGCTTTTGCAAATAAAGTTTTATTAAAACACAGCCATACCCATTTGCACTGCAAAGGAAAAATTAAATACCATATTTTTCTGTGTATGAGATGATACTTTTGCCTAAAATTGTTAGGCCAAAAATTGGGGGTC